>CM038219.1:67588238-67848539 GCA_021442155.1 Cymbidium sinense
ACATATCAATACGCGGCAATATATTTTTTTATGTATTTTACACATTTGATGATTCTTAATGCATGTATTTTGATAGAAAAGAAAGATTTCATCATTTAGTTAAGCATATGTACACATGTATTAAAGAGTTAAGCAAGTACAGGCTATTCTTAAACTAAGGAAGTGAGGTAATCTAAGACCTCCTTGGGGCTACTTAAAGCCTCATATTCCCGAGATGTTTAGACTATATACTTGCTAACTTAAATACATTTAAACATATAAACGAACATAGGAATGAAAATCATGCAAAGATTGTATAATAATAAATCATTTATTCATGTAAAGCTAAGTTCTATCTCAAATTCTAGCACATGCACACACATGAATGAAATTAAGCAAGTACATGCAGTTGTTAAACTAGGGAAGTGAGGTAATCTAAGACCTCATTGGGGTTACTTAAAGACTCATGTTCCCGAGATGTCCAAACTATATACTTGCTGGCTCCAAACACATGTAAATGTAAACATGAATCATGAAAATAGAACAATCCTTTAACATGTTTAAGTTGTAGGTAGATGTAAATTTCAGTAAATATTTATAGCCAACATTAACCTAGATTTTCATCATTAACTTATAACTTTGAATAAAGTTTGAGATTTATTAGTGATAATAGCCACACCATATCATAATATTTGTCCAACACATGCTACTTATATATAACCATATTCTTTTGATTCTTTCTAAAAACATGAATATATGACACAAATGGCATACAAACTTACAGTGATTGGAAAGGAATAACTAAACATTGCCACATAATACATTCAGTCACATTAATTTCTAAGGACAATGAAGTCAAATAAAACTCTTTAAGGGCAAGCAAAGTTTTTTATTAAATTTAATTTTTGGTGTTTGAATTGTTAAAACCTAAAGAGGAGAAAAGACACTTAATATTAGCCCCATCGTTACATTGGTGCCTTAATATATTTAAGGAAAGTAATTAAGTAGTTTTATGAATTGATTAGGTTCAATTCATTAAGCAATCAATTTCAATTACCCTTTCATAAGCTTCTTTAATTTAATTAACTACTTAATAATGAGCCTCCAATGATGTTCTTATGAGAAATTAAATTTTAATGCACCTAAAAGGACATAATGCAATTAGCCTCATGCTTAAAAGTTAATTAGATTAAGGAAGGAATCTAAGTTAAGTACTCTTATGGTTTTCCACACCAATGGGTCAACCATAAATTTCTTAATGACTTTATGTTATTAAACACATGGGGAACTCATGAATTGTGTATGAATATTTGAAACAATCATTAATTTAGTTTGATTTTTATCATATCATTAATTTCCTAATTAATCCCTAATTATATCATGTGTTAATTAACCCTTTTTATAGAAATGCATTTAGAAAAATAATTAGGAAAGAGGTTCTGATTATTTTCCCTCACTATTCCTACTATTTATAGTAATTAATTATCATTAATTATTTAATTTTCATTATTTAGCAATATAATAAATATTAAAATTGATTAATGAGGATAATTAGGATTAATATTTTAAATTCTTTAAATTCCATGACCAATAATTCTAAGAAAATTATGAGAGGTAGAGCAGATCTCATAAAATACTTCCACCAAATTTGAAAATAATTAACCAAGTAATTAAAATTTAATTAAAGTAATTAGCCTAAAATTAAAACCATAATTAAGCACTTTTCATTGTACAAAAATTGGGGATTTTATTTTTCTTGGATTCTCCTATATCTAACCTTTCCAAAATGGGTTTATTTATAATTTTGGATTTTCTACAATTAAATATGATATATTAAAGTTCTGGCCATTTAATTACATTTGTAATGCCTAATTAATCACCTAAACCATCGACACCTTGTGGACGGTTACGCGGCAGCGCTTTCTACGTGGCGCCATGGTATTGGATATTTAAAATATCTGATGCCACGATTGCTGGATGCGGTGTCGTCCACCATCCGATCGAATTGTCAATATTAATATCGTGGTTTTGAAAGGATTAAATCAAAAATTCTAAAATAATTAATCACGACTATCCATTCTAATCATATGGAAGAGAAGATCAATGATCCGTTGTCTCTTGAGTGCTAGAAGATGGACACCGTCCACATTTCGTCACTTGATTCATGCTCACTAGAGCTCATTTGATGGTGAAATCAACTCCAAAATGTTCAAGGAAAAAATCTAAAGGGATCCTATGATGGAATTCACATGAAATCATACTTTACTTCAAAAAAGACCAACACTTAAAGGGAAAATCTACGTTTGCCAGATTTTTACCTCGAAATTAGAGACTAGTGGTCCATCAATAGAGGTAGCTTTATCTTGAAGAGATGAAGCCCTGTAAGAAGATCATGAGCTCCCTCCTTATTGTTCTCTCTATGGACTAAACGTCACGGCAAAGCTCACTGGAGTTGGTCTAAGGACGCCTTCTGGTGATTAAATTGCTTGGGAAACAATTCATTTTGACTTACCGGAGTGAGGTAGAGAAGTGGGAAGAGTTAATTTAGGTTCGGTGGAGGTTTGAAAGGTTTGGACGAACGAAAATCTTGAGTTCGCTCGAAGCTTGGTCTCACTAACGGTGGAATGCACGAGGATCTCAAGGGAAGGTCTCAGATTATGCAGAATGCTCTGAAGATGGTGTTTGTGAAGTTGGAATGGCTGGGGAGGAGTATTCTCTCCTCCCCAATTAAACCAAAGGTTGAGATTAGTTTAGTCTTTGGCAGCCGTCCGACTGGGGTATGTCACTGGAGGTGGTAGGGGACTGCTAAGGTGACTGAGGGTGAGAGGCTGAGAAAATGGAATGGGTTGGCATGAGGTGTACAAGCTTACTTAGGTGGACCAATGGGGTGCCATGGGTGAACTCACCCTCTCATGACTAAAGGTTGAACCCAACAACCTTGAGTTAGGTTGTGTCAGTGGTCCACTTATCCAAGAAAAGCCAAAGGTGACTTCCATGGGGTAAGGGCGTGGATAATCTATCTAAATTTTATCCCATTTGGGTAGCTCGGTTCAATTGGTTTGACCTAAATCGAGTTCACCATGGGTTGTGTCCACTTAGGCAGGCCCATGGTAACCCAAGGATGAGTCATGCCAAGTTTGGTTGGGTTTAGCTCAATTTGACCCATATGAGTCAATTTGGGTTCAATTTGATTAAGTTGACCAATTCATACCAAAAGTTTGAATGAGTTTAATTGGTCATTTGGAATGCATTAAAGCAATTGGTTTGATTCAATTTGAAGTGAATTTGGATTTGGCTCATATGATTCAATTTGTGTCAAATGGGCCATGTTTACTATTTTGACCAAATTGGCCAAATTGGCTTGGGTTTGGGTTAGGTATAGGTTCAATTGATCATTTGGGAGTGATAATAAGTGTTAGTTTGAATTAATTTGGATTATGGAATTATTTGGTTTAATTGGATCATTTAGGTCAATTTGATTTAAGTTAGTCAGTTGGGTTGGCTTAACCAAATTGGGTTTAGTTGATGATTATAGGGTTCAATAATTAATTTATGATTGATTAGAGACATTGGTTGCAATCATTTGGAGTTGGAATGAGATTTGGCCCAATTTGACCCTTTAGGTCAAATTAGGTCAACTTGGTTAAAAGATTAGTTTGGTTTGATCCAACTGATTATAATTGGGCAATCAAAAATGATCAACAATCATTATGGAAGGGATTGGATGAGATGATTTAATCTAATTTGAATTGGATTGAAGTTTGAATCAAATTGTTCATTTAGGTCACATTAGATCAAGTGAACTAATTTGTTTGATTGAGTTGAATGGCTTAAGTTGGTGTCAATTAACTTTTAAGAGGGGTTCAATGATGGATTTAGAGAACTAGTGGCATTAATTGAAATTGGTTTGGACTTGAATGGGTTTTGGCCCATTTTTGACTTTTTGGGTCAAAGGGCCTAACTTAGTTGATTGAATTCATTTGATTTGATTAGTTTGATTGCAAGTGTTGGGGGAGTTTGAAATTATCCATTAAATATTAAGGGTGATTGAGAAAATCAAATTAGATTTAATCTTCTTGAAAGGGTTTGAGTTGAGTTCATAGAATCATGGTGGAGTTAACTTACGTTAATATTTAAGTCAATTTTTCTTGGAGCTTGGATATAAAATAAATTCAAGTGAGGTTAATTGAATAAGATTGTGGTTGGATGTGTTTTATTTATAGGAGTTCAGGTTTGGATGAGTGGACAAGCATGGGTCTTGGTTTAGTCCATAGGATAGGTAGAACCTATTTATCCTAAGGTGTATCTTGGGCTTAGGGTATGCCTCCTAAGTCTCTAAGCTTGGGTTTAGTGTTCCCTTAGTCACTAGAAATGCTTTATCATTAAAGAAATCCAAGTGCCTAGAAGGTCTATAAGTTTAAGATGAGAAAGGTTAATCCTCACTCCAAAAGTGAGGATAATAAAAGGACCCTCAATAGGTGGTGTAACTAGCAATGCACACCATACATATTGGCATTGATTGAAATGATCAATAGCATCAGGGAGGGTCACGAATGATAATGAAGGCAATGCATACCTAAATGGAGGTAAATGTAATCATGAACCCTAATATGATTTGATTCATTTCATGCCAAGGGCATGGAAGAGTTTCAGTGGTTTTGATTTGCATCATTGAGAATTGGTTTCATGTCAAGGACATGAAGAGGGATCCACTGGGAATCGCACATGAGTTTGGATTGGATTGTAGATTGATTTATGTCGAGGGAATGAATGGGAATTTCTAAGGAGTTGAGATTTGATTGAATTTATGTTTGATTTAATTTAATCATGTTGATTAATTTGATCTGATTTTGGTGATTTGTATTAGTTTTGATTTTATATTATTTTGTTGAATGAGTGTGGACCTATTAGTTTAAGATGGACCACACTAAGAAGGGGTCATGTCAGCTTGGACTTGCCTTAGATTTACTAGTCCAAATGGGCAGTCTACCCACCATATAGTGTAGACTATCCAACCTAAGGGTTGTACATCAGTGATGGATGTTCTCGAAGAAAGCTCAAGGACAAACATCTTCCAAAGTAAGATCAGCCATCAGGGTGGCTCGCTGATGGTACAATAAGTCAAACCCAACCTAGGGTGACTATTAAGTGAGTGCCTCTAGGGGTCTTATCTTAACTTAGATAGTCCAAGTGGTTCCTACAGGGAGTTCTGTTGACACTGCCCAAAAATATAGGATGTCTACTTAGGAAGAGGTGCCTTTGGGTGTTTTATCCTAATCCATGAGATATGTTACGGTGTTTATTTGTTTGCTTGTTTGTTTGTTTGTTTAGCATGGACACAGTTGGTTTGCAATGGGCCACACTAAGAAGGAGCCATGGGGGCTTTGGTCTACCTTAGGTTTACTGGGCCAAGTGATAGTCCGTACATCCATAGTATAGAGCTTCCAACCACAAGGGTGACTACTAGGGGAGGGGAACTATACAACCTGATAGTAACTTGAGTATTGTCTATATGGGCTCATGAAGATGTAATCTAGATAGAATGCCCATAGGGAATGTGCCTCTTGAGGTTTTATCTCAATCCCTTAAATATAAAGCTTGTAGGTGTACGATTGCTAACTCATGTAGAAAGCGCAAAGACTCACATCTACCTAAGTAGTGTTATCGATAGGGTGGGTTGCTGTTAGCAAAGTGAACACCAGCCAACCTAAGGTGCCCATTTATTTACAATAGTCTATCTAGGAGGAAAGCATCGAGGAATCATATCCTCCTAAGAAGAATTGATCACCGGGATTGTCTATCATCGGCTAGATAGGTACTATCTGACCTAAGGTGACTACTAAGTGGGAAATCACAAAGAAGGACTGAACCCAAGCTTGAAGTAGTCAAGAGGAAGAGGAGCCACTAGGGATCTTACCTTGATCCTCATATATATTGATTCGGACCCAGTTAGTGCATGATGGATAGTTCAAGAAGAAAGCTTGGGGACTCACATCATCTTAAGCAAAAATGAGGTGGCTTATTGGTCATGCAATAAGTCATATTA
The DNA here is from genome assembly GCA_021442155.1 of Cymbidium sinense. Lineage (NCBI taxonomy): Eukaryota > Viridiplantae > Streptophyta > Magnoliopsida > Asparagales > Orchidaceae > Cymbidium > Cymbidium sinense. The sequence continues at coordinate 67,594,264 of CM038219.1, forward strand.
AACTAACAAAGTTCCCATTGGTTTGAAGTGGTTAATCTAAGAAGCAAATATGGGGACTCACATCCTCTTAAGCATACATGACTACTCGGGGGACACACAAGCCAAGTAGTGAATCAAACCCGACTAACTATTGAGTGAGGGTAGGGGTTTATCCAACTCAAGGCCGAGGTGATTGGATTTATGTTTGACTTATTTTTTGTTTATGTGCAACTTTATGTTTGAGTGCCAATTTAAGATTCCACATGGGTTCTCTTACACCTACCCTAAATACATCGCAAGAATTTGGTAATTAGAAATATTTTGACTTGGAGAACAGTTTGATCAAAAATGAAATTTTTATTGTTAAGAAATTATTTGGGACATTATTCATGCATAATATTTCTTTAGATAGAGCCTGTTGATCAGGAGCATTGGGCATTCGCCTTTATGATTGATTAGTTTATAAGATCCACCCTGATAGACCTTTTTTTATAGTGAAAGGGCCTTCTAAGTAGGTTCAAACTTTCCTCCCATCCTGCAATGAGCTACAATTGGTCTCTTTGAAACTAAAACATGCTCTCCAACTCAAAAAGTTTTAGATGGACCAACTTATTATGAGCTTAAAACATTTTTGCTTTGTACAACTCCAGGTTCTTCTAACCGTAGTTTAGCATTCTACTCGGTACTGATTTTACTACCCACAACTATCCATAGTGATGGGAGTTGAACCTATAATGGTAGAATGGCTTCAAACCCATACACTAAGGAGAATGGGGTAGATTATGTTGGTGTCCTATAGGTAAGAAGATAAGCCCATAAAGCTTCAACTAATTGCTCATGCCATTATCGCTTTGTTTTCAGCATCTTCTTGAGTATTTAAATGAGAGTTTTGTTGAAGGCCCAAACCATTCACCCATGGTAGTAGATGGTAGAATACCTCCAATCAATGTTGTGTCTTCGAGCAAAGTTGTTGATTTTGGTGCTCTTGAAAGTGGTACCATTGTCGAATATGATTCGGTGGGGCACTCCAAATCTATACATGACATGGTTCCTGAAGAATTGGAGCACATGCTGAGCTTTGACTTCTCTGAGTGAAATCACCTCCGCCCACTTGGAAAAGTAGTCCGTAGCTGCTAGAATAAACTAGAAACCATTAGATGAAGAAGAATCAATTGGACTCACTATGTCGGTGCCCCAACACTCGAATGGACATGAAGCTAAATATGGGTGTAGAATGTTGGGCAGTTAGTGCAAAGCCACCCATGTACTTGGCATCGAAGACAATGCTTCGCTACATCCATGCAATCTATGATCATCATTGGCCAGTAGTATTCCAGTCTCTTGATTTTGGCTTTCATTTTGGGACCGGATTGATAAACTCCATATAGTTTTAAGTGGACCTCGATCATGATCTTACGGGCTTCATGTTTGTCTAAACATCATAACCACATATGATTGGAAGATTGTTAATAAAATATGTCATCCATAAGGGCATAGGTGAGCGCTCTCTACTTTACTTAATGGGCTTGAAATTTCTCTTGAAGTAGTTTGCCTTTATTTAGATAATCAATGAAGGGCTGCCTCCAATCCAGTTCTTCATCCTTTTCGGTAATGTTAACCTCCCCTTTAAGAGTGTATTTATTGATGAGTCCAACATCAATAAGAGGCAGGACATGCTTATTATGAACCTCTATTGATATAGACTCATCTTCTAGACACACAAACTCTTTAGCGAGCTTGGCTAAGGCATCAGCTATGGAATTTTCTCCTCAAGGAATTTTATAGATCGTGACCTCTTAAATTTAAGCTAATAACTGCATGCGTACTTGTGGTAGTGATGGAGTTTGGGCTTCAGGACCTTATAGGACACAGTGATCTGGTTGACAACTAGCTTTGAAGATGTTGATATTCTGAATGCCTAGTGAAATAGTTAACTCTAGATCAACATTCAGAGCCTCATATTCGACTTTGTTGTTGATGTAAGGCTCAGATATATGATATGAAAATCTCATCATATCGTGGTATGGTGTGAAGAAGACTATCCCTACCCTTGCCTTGCCTAGGAGAGTGGACTATGGTTATTCTCCTCTTTGAGAGGAAGTCGCACCATCAAAGTACATCTCCCAATAGTGGATGTTGGCATCCCTTAAGTTCATGATTTGTTCATCATAGAGATCATCATTGAGCGCAGAATCTACAGGAAGTGGATGTGCCACTAGGACGTTTGCGAGTGCTTGTCCTTTCACCGCACTAAGGGGTATGAATATGATGTCAAATTGTGATAAAATCATGGATCATCATGCCAACCATCTAGATAACATTGACCATGTCATAAGATACTGTAGTTGGTTGACTCTAGAAATGAAGTTCACTTTGTGAGAGAGCATGTAGTGTCATAGCTTCTAGGCTATGAAGATTAAAGCTAAGCAATGCTTCTCAATGAGTGGATAGTTTGCCTCAACAAGTATCAAACGACGATTGAGATATTAAAATGTGTTCTCTTTCCCCTCGTCATTGGCTGGGGCCAACAAAGTGCTTTGGGAGTCATTTAACACGATAAAGTATCGAGGTTTTCTGGATAGGGCGCTAGACCGACGGCCATAAGATATTGCTTGATGCTCTCAAGTGCATGTTGGAATTTGTCATCCCACTTGAACTTGGCATATTTTCTTGACTAGTGTTGAGAATGGTTGACATCTACTAGATAAGTTGGATATAAAGCATCTTAGATACACCAATCTCCCTTTGAATGATCTAAGCTAGGTAAGACTTATAGGGGGTGACATTTCTAATATCTCTTTAATCTTCTCTGAGTTGATTTCAATCATGTGGTGTTGGATAATAAACCCAAGAAACTTCTTTGAAGTTACTCCAAATGTGCACTTTAGAAGATTCATTTTAAGGTTGTATCATCTTAACCTCATGAAAACTACTCTCAAGTCAAATAAATGGTCTTACTTTTCTTTACTTTTGACCATAATATTGTTGATGTAACATTTGACTTGGTGATGAATGTGTTCATCTAAAATTCAAGTCATGTCCCACTGGTGTGTGATGCTAGCATTTTTGAGATCAAAAGGCATGACCTTATAACAATAAATTTCATTTAGGGTTTTGAAAGCAGTGTTCTTTTCATCTTCAGGTGCCATCTTTATTTAGTTATATCTAGTTGAACCATCTATGAAAGAGAAGATTGCATCAGATGAGGCAATGTCCACCATCAATTTTGGTATCCGTAATGGAAAATCATCTTTTGGACATGCCTTGTTAAGATCCCTAAAGTCGACACATATGCGAATTTGGCATTCTTCTTCTTAACCGGGATGATGCTAGCCAACTAGGTGAGGTATTTTCCACCTGGTTGAAAACATCCTCGATCATGTTTTTGACTTTGAAAATGACCTATTGTTCAATATCCAATCACATGCGTCTAAGAACTTGCTTGAAGGAGTTAGCATTAGGCTGTATCACTAGCTTATGAACCACTACCGTAGGAGCCAATTCAAGAATTTCTTCATAATTCATGCAATGCAGTCCTTAAACTTAGTGAGTAGCTTAACTAAGTCATTAGTTTCATATTCATTCAACAAGAAAACTAATGTATGTTAGACGTGGATTGTCCTCAGTCCCAAAGTTGATTTTAATGAGCTCGTTGATGGTTGATTTAATTTCTTCTTTGAATTCCGGGGGTGCATCTTTAACTTGAAGATCATCAAAATTATTTAAAATTTCTAAACACATCTCCTCATATAAGTTAATATGGTTTGAGAAGAACCTATCAGATTCCAAATGATTAGTGATGACCAGGCAGTAACCATCATATCCACTAAACCTACTATACCAAAGCCTAGTCTGGGTCTTGACTAAGAATTCTAGCACTTGTTGTCCCTTAATCTCTCAAAATACTGCATGTGCTTAAACCATGTATGTAGAATTAAACCTTTCTTTGCTAAGTTAAGAACACATGGCGAGTTCCAATCAAATGGAAATTTTATTAATTCTTTGAATGATTCATCCTCAAGTTTTATATCAACTTATTGACTTGAGGATGTTGCTCCTGGGTAAAACCTTTAAGTTTTAGCATTCCCATATATCTTGGGGGCTTCCTTAACTACCAAACCCTCAACCTTTTGTGAGGAAAGTGGGGTTAGAGCTAAAGCATTCATATGATGTCCAAAAGTTTCACATAAAAGGGATTTGGATACATTCATGCTTTGTTTGGGGACCCGATCTTCATCTCTGTCAAACTCTAGTGTCACCTCCAACAAGATCTGCTAACATGATAAGTTGGCCTGTGTGCTCACTACATAAGACTCATCCTATGAACTAGATTCTAATTCTATGTAGATGGTAAGTGTACTTCTAGATATGGGGACGAATCTCCTAGTAAGTGGTAGGTGTGGAGGTCTTCAACCCCTGGGGCTCCCTCTGGACTTACCTCTTTCTCATTCTGGTGGAGATCGGGTAAAATATGGGTGAAATTTTATCTTGGGCTCTATTTCTTCCTTGATGTATTCTTCTCGCTCCCTTTTTTTATTTTCATTTTCTTTTTCTTTTTGTTTTATTTCTTTTTCTTTCTTTTTCTTTTTCATTTTGATTAAGTTCATGAGAGAGAAATTTTGTTTCTTAGGGAGGTAATAGGACGTGTCATCATAAATCCCGATCTCATGTATTGAAAATGGCATGTGATCTACTTTGACATTGTATTTGATCCCATCCCTGATGAACTTGATGCACTAATGTAAGGATGATGGGACCATGTTATTTTCATGAATCTAAGGTCACCCTATCAAAGCATTAAAAGATGCATCCAAATCTATTATGTGAAACATGGCTTCTATCTTCCAATCGTTATCTCCAAAGGAAAAGCTATGGAGCCTAAGGCCCTCTTGCCTTGTTCATTGAATCCTTTCAACATCATCTTCTTTTATTAGAGTTTTGAGGTGTCAATCCTAAAGTAGGTAAGGGTTCTTAGACTCATAATATTCACTGCTGCACTTGAATCAACCAATACTCTGGATAACCAAAACTTGTTAACATCCATGGAGATGTAGAGGCGCGTTTCATTTTCCCAGAGTAAGTCTTCATCTAAGAATATGACTAGTAGGGTTTCCTTTGAAAACATGCCTCCTCTCTAATCGATCAAGAGTGGACAACTAAGTATGCCTTAACTCATGACTCCCTCATCTTTGGGATAAAATAAAGGCATCATATATGCTTAACTTAGTTGGCAACTTTCTAAAGTGTGCCAGGATGTTGTAGTAAACTTTAGATTGATCTTTCATAAGTATATCCATGGGTGGAGCATCTTGTGAAGGGGCTATCTGCTCACTAGAACCAATAATCTGTTTACCCTTATCTTGAGGTGCTACCCTAGGAAGTAGAACTTTACCACTATGAAGGTTAACTTCAATGGCTTCTTCTAATGAGGAGCTTGTGCAATGTTCTACCTGCTCATCGGGCATACCTGCAACCTTTTCTAAAGAATAATTGAAGTCGAATGTCTCCAAATCTATCTCAAGTGTTTAACCCTAAAGATTCAAAAAAAGGGCAATCTATTTTTGAATTAGAATGAAATTGATCAGAATTATTTAGATTGTTATTATTATGACTTGGAGAGCTATCTATAGAAATAAAATCATTGAGATCTTAAAAATTAAACAAGATGTAAGTGGAATTATTCTTTTTCATTGATTTATTCAACTTTGGAGATACATGATATAAGTCAAGTCAAGTGAGCGGTATGAGTTGCTTGGCACCCTCATCCATAGATACAACGCTCCTGCTAGTTGTGGTAGAGCTAGTAGATGTAGTGATTACAATAGTAGAAGAAAGATTGAAGGACTCGGATGGTGGTGGTGCTATGGAACTATCCTAAGCATATGATAGCTATTGTTGCTACTAAGATTCCACCCTCCCTGAGTTATCCCTCACAACTAGTAAACTTTTTTTAGTGTTGGAGGTCTATGCTGAGTGAGGCACCAATAGAGAAAGTTTCTTGATCTTAGAAATAATCTTCTAAGAAGTACGAGATAAAGATATATCAAAATCTTCTTTTGTCTTAAGAGGATCGAATGTATCCCCAAAAGTACTTTAATGGAACCAAAAGGTTTTTCTACTAGTATTCTTTGAAAATAACCATGACTCCTGACTTGTAGCTATGCTCAAGCCAATTCTTGAATGTAAAGAAATTCTCTAAGACATGAGTTAGCATATGGTGGTAGGGGTAGTAGTTATGGTCATCACTCCTACCCACTTCCTCTGGCTTTCTAGGCTCAAGTAGCTGGAAATTAGGCTTCTTGAGAAGGAACTTAAAAACTTTTCTGACTATCTCCATCTTCAATGAATATGGTTTGTTGAGCTTGATAGGTGGATAGTAGCCGATGGTTGATCTATCATTGTTGTGGGTCGCTAAGGTGGTCTTTGTGGTGGCCAAGGTAGTGGAAGAGGAGGTTGGAGTGGGGGCTATTGAACTCTGGGCCTCTCAAACTGGACTCTCACTGGCTACTTCCCCTTGTCCACTATTACTACTATCCCTAGCTTCTTCTCAAACACTTTATGGGGCTTAGGTTTAGATAATTGGTATGAGAAGGGTAACTATTTGGCTTCCTCTTGAAGGTTAGCCACATTGCTGATTAGTTTCTCAAATGTCTTTATGGTAAAGCCCTTGAGCATGAAGGTGACCAAACCATAAAAATTCTTGAGAGGAATTTCAATGGCATGCTGCTCTTATAGCTGTAGTTCGCATTTCATACTTAGGTTTCATCATCTGAGAATATAATCAATAAGGGACTCATTGGGTTTTTATTTCTCTATAATGAGGTCCCCTATAAGCACTCTATGCTGAGCTTCTACAAATCTCTTAATAAAGAGCTGCTCCAACTCCACAAAAGACCTCACTAAACCATTTGCTAGTTTGACGTACCAATCAAAGGCTACTCCAGAAAGGCTACTGATAAAGTGCCCGAAGAGTAGGACATCACTACCCTTTGTGTTACAACAACTGGCCCTGAAATATACAAAATGCTGCCTAGGGTTCCCATAACCATCAAATACCTTAAAAGATGGTGGAGCAAAACCCATTGGATATTGAACTACATCGAATTCCTCTAGGTAGGGTCTACCCTTTGGAACTGATGAGATACCTTGGGCTTATGCTAATGCTTCCTTCACTTACTATTCTACCATCTGCTTGATGTCTTTCTCATGCATGGTGGTACTATCAACTATCTTCTTATGTAAGCTACCAGTATCCCCATCCATCAGAGTAGTGCTTTTAGGATGATCTAGGATATGCACTAACTAAGGTCTATCGACCTCCATAAGGTGGGTTGAGGTGCTTGATTTTACAATGCTAAGACCACTTCCATCAACCCTCTACTCTTCTATCCATCCTATCAATTTGGTCATCCTTGAGCTTGATTTGTTTGAGAAGGCTTTGAGTTGAGTTCGATGCCTCACCTTCCTCAACTACAATGCCCCTGAGCTTCTTAGCTGGGTTGTTCTCTATGCAAGGATCCTTGGGTATCTACCATATGGACTTCTATAGTATCATCCAAAAGGTCATCTTCATTGGTGTAGAAGTCTATCATACCCTCAGCTTAGTTAGAATTATCATCTCCAACTATCTTCCTCATAGTGCCACGATAGTCCTCTAATATCTCCTCTAATGATCGATCATCCACCCAACCCAGAACTATTGGGAGATATGTTGGGTGGTGACTCACTACTGGACTATATTCTGAAGAGGTAATGCACTGTATGTTCTAAATAGGAGGAGTGTTATCTCTGATCGGCTCGACAATCATGGGAGCCAACCTAATATCTCTTTCTTCCTTCTCCTCAGGCTCGGGTGGTGGAGCGATTATGACACTCTTATGCTGCCATTCCTTCTTCTCTACTATTAGGTTGGAGAGTCAAGTGGGAGAGCCTAGTCTCACCATAATCAGTGGAGTAGATGGAGTGTGGTCCTTAGAATGTAATCGAATCACCAAGAGGCATGTCTTTCCTCTAGATGTTGGCTTGTGGTATTTGGTGACACCTTAAATGAAAGTACATGAACAGGTGATGATGGTCGGAGAGTAGAGCGGTGTGATGGTGGTGACACCAGCTGTCTAACCACTGAAGGTCTTCTCCTATGGCTAGAACCAATGAGAACTATCCTATCAAAATGATTAGCTCTATCAACTTACCGATCGGGATTGTCAATGAAAGTTGAGGCCACCTATTATTTGGCGAACCTCCTTCTATCTCTCTATATCATTTCGGCAGTAATCTTTCCTCCATAGCCTTCTCCCTTTGAATATGATCCCTTACACTCCTAGAGATCACTTGTCTCAGATCATGGATGGTGGGAGAATGTCTATGGACTCTCCCTACACTACTGAGTATGGACCTTAGACTAGCATATGGATTTCTCCTCTCTCTCTCTATTTCAGTGTCTTAAACTCTATGGGTCATGGGGGTGATGCTATTATCTTCCTGAAACTATCTTATCTCTCTACAACTGAGAGAGGGTGAAACTTACTACCACCAAGAAGGGGAGAGGTCTCATGGATGGACCCTTCTTCAGCTACATGGAAGGATTCCTCAACCTCCTCCGCTATGCACTCATAGTACCTCTTGATCTTCCTATTTTTGTTAAGACACTGAGTCTTGGTCAAGGGTGCATGGCAGGAGCTATTACCGACCTCAAAGGGAGGGGTGACAATCTCAGAAGCTAGAATTGACTTCTACTTAAGAATCAGAGCTACAGTAGAAGCGGTACTAGTGCTAGCCAAAATTGTGGCAGGCATAAATTCTACTCATGGAATGAGAACTTGTAAGGCTTTCTTCTTCAAGGATGGGAACTTGGTGTCTAAATGGAGATCAAACTGAAGAAGTGGCTTTCTATCGGGAACCTCCTCCTTACTCACTATGTTGAGGGAAGGACCATCACATGTGTTTCTGAAGTGCTCAAAGCCTAGACCAAACTTGATGATTGGGGATGAGGTGAGTATGGTCTGATCCATGACCAAATCCACACCCAAAGCAAATGAAAAGATGAGCTTTCTGGAAAACATGATAACTGACTGCTTGTAAGGAGTGGGAATGGGGCTTTCTTCTTTGTTGTTGGAAAAGAAGGGTGTATAATTAAACTTTGCTTTGGTTGTCATTCTTTTGATTTGAATTTGAATTAGAACCCTCATTTAATAAATTTGATTATGTTAAATGGGGTTCATATGTATGTTGGAGAGATTTAGGATTATGAAAAGGAATATTTTATTTTTCTTTTGAACTTCACTAAAAGAAGAGAAGTGAGTTCAATTGAATCTTGAAGATGTTTGATGAACCTAAGCTAGTGGTAAGAGGTTCTTGATTTAGTTCATTTTAGGTGATTTCTTTGATAAAATTTTATTACTTATTGAAAGTCAAATAGGGGTTTTAAGATCTACTGGAGTGATGTCCTAAAACCTAAAAGATGTTGGCCATGCTTGCTTAAGGATGAAATAGACAAAGTGCCCAATGGAATGAATGATAGTATTAGATTTGCATAAAAGAAACATAAGTCCACTATCGATGTTTGGAGATAATGATTGAATACTAAAGATGGAGAGAGGAACACTCTCTAATAGAGTCTCTAGAAAAATCTGTGGTGTTTTAATTTAGAGTCGTATGAACACCAAGCAAATCTTATGGGGCATTTATCAAAGTGATTGGGTATGAAATTTAGGTATGATGTACCATCTTGAAAGATGAAAACATCACCCTTCAATAGACCTAATCACCTAATAAGGACTCATAAGGCAGATGGGTCTTTATATATACTAGAGATCTTTCCCCTACTTTATATGGAGAAGTAAATCTGGGTTTATTTTATGTTGAGTTCTTTAATTTCCTATAAAATCAAGATTCTATAGTTAATTACATCTTAAGATATAGGAATTTTTTAAGAAAACTCTCGATTAAAGTAGTCAATAAGTATCTTCTAAGATTTTAAAGTTAGACTATCAAAAGATTTGGTATTCATGGAAATCAAATGAGAGGATTCAAATAGGAAAAAATATTTATGAATTTCAAAATAGGATAAGTAGGGAGCATCCATGAAACTAGGAAACCTAGTGAGTACTCCAATCTACCCTATAGTGAGGCATTACATATTTGAAAGAGAGAATTTAATTTTCATTTAAGTTAGAATCTTATTAGAATGCTAGGGCTTATAATCCATCAACACAAAATTATGGAAATGCCTAAGAGGTGAGGACATATACTCATAGCTCAAAGGAAATAAGTAGCTCCAGAACCTAAATCTAAGATACTTTAGCGCAAACTGAAAGCATGACCTAAGTCTAGTCAGAAAAATGGGACAAAAGGGTTTACCACCACAAGAGAGGATAAACACATCCCAACTCCTCTAGACTTACAACCACATAGAGTGGCCTCCAGCTAACACCTCCTATAGTTTAAAACCATGTAGGCCAGTCTCATGTAGATGAAAGATAGCTACGCTTTTATTTAATTATGAAAGGAACTAAAGTCCTACACTCACTCCCTAAAAAACTAGATCATGACTAGCATGAAAATAAGACTTAAATTAATGTAAAAATTCATAATCTCTTATACCATTTTAACACATTCATTTTGGACTAAGGCTTGGGATAATTATGCTTATATGCATGATGAAACAAAGTTGTGAGCTAAATTAATGGGAGGTGTTCTCCGCTGTAAGGGATAGCTCTCAATTGTCAAGCATATCCCCTATCATGCAAGAATGAAGACCCTCCCTATTCAAGAGTGAATCAATATGGTATGTATGATGTGATAACATACAACATTAAGCTAAGAGTTTGCCAAATATTTTATTTATCTTAATTATGAGCCTAAGATTTAAGATGAGGTTGTGGGTTATATCAAAATTTAGTTATGAGTTATATAGTTAAGATAAAAAATTTAATTTTATCCTAAAGAGCCTATCGCATCCAGGTCACATATTAAATCATCACACTTTAATAAACCTATGAAAATATGAATTTTTATTACACAAATTAAACATAACAAACAAACATTTCAAATATTTGTAAAAGAATAAAAAACATGTGTGGCTGGGTACCATAGTACACCATGAAAAAGAAACAAATTGAGTAGTCGAGCTATACTATTATACAACTCAAATTATAAAAGAATATTACAGTCATAATAGATGATATGGGGCTCATCACTCTTTGCTTTTCCTTCATTTATTTTAGATTAGTTTGCTCTAGGCTTCATAGGGTCTCCCAAGTCTTTACCTTCTAGCCACTACTCATCCTAAACCTTATAGCACTAATCCTAATTACTACTGCAAAAATTACATATTTATGAAAAATAAAATCAAACTACACTTGCAAAATAGGTGTTAGCTAAATAAACATACAAGCCAAGCAATTTTATTTTATATATTTGGACTTAGCACCCTACACATGAGTAACCAAGCCAACCTGTCCTAATTGGATTATGCTCAGAGGCATAAGCAACCAGTAAGCAAAAATATTTATATTTATTTATTATTATAGCGGCCCCTTTAGCATAATTTCTTGTAAAAAATATCATTAGGCTATTAATGACCTAACATTCAGTCTATGCATAAACAGTCCTAATATCGAGTCAAAAATATTACATCACAAAATAAAACATGACATCATAACATAAACCATCTTAACCTAAAAGCTAGTATTAGTGGCTTAGTATTCTAATTGTGTGCTAAAGCTTGGTGTGGTATGTCTTAGCTAGGCTTTAGATGTAATATTATCTAAAGTGATGCGTTAAACATTAAGGGAGGTTCTACTTCAAGTCATTTAAAGGATTAGTTAGTTTTAATTTGCATTTTTTTATTTCATATGATGCTTACTTAACATCTAGTTATTATAAAGAGAGGAAAGAGGTTTAACCCCCTTCATCCCTATCCTAAGTTATTTTTTAAAGGTATGTTATTATGACTTTGGTTTCATATGTGAATGGCTTATCAAATATTTTTATTAAACTTAAGTTTGGATTAATCTTTAAAAACTATTATTCAAAGATGAAAAGCATCTTAGGATTAGTAAAATTGAATTACTATCACATGGATAACATTCCATTATTCCATTTCATCATCAATAACATACACATCTCTTTATTTTTACTACTCATGATATTTGATTTAATATACATATTTATACATGCAATATATTTTTGTGTATTTTTACACACTTGATGATTCTTAATGCATGTTTTTTGATAGAAAAGAAAGATTTCATCCTTTAGTTAAGCATATGTACACATGTATTATAGAGTTATGTCTTATTGTTAAACTAAGGAAGTAAGGTAATTTAAGACCTCCTTGAGGCTACTTAAATCCTCGTGTTCTTGGGATGTTCAGACTATATACTTGCTAACTTAATTAGATGCAAACACATACACAAACATAAGAATGAAAACCATGCAAATATTGTATAATAATAAATCATTTATTCATATAAAGCAATGTTCTATCTCAAATTCTAGCACATGCACACACATGAATGAAATTAAGCAAGTACGTGCCATCGTTAAACCAGGAAAGTGAGGTAATATAAGACCTCCTTGGGGCTACTTAAAGCCTCATGTTCTCGGGATGTCCATACTACATATACTAGCTAGCTTCAAACACATGTAAACATACACATGAATCATGAAAATAGAATAATCCTTTAAGATGTTTAAATTATAGGTAAATGTAAACTTCATTGAATATTTATAGAAAACATTAACCTAGATTTTCATATTATCTTATAACTTTGAAAATAGTTTGAGATTTATTAGTGGTAATATCTATGCCATATCATAATATTTGTTAAACACACGTAACTTATATAACCATATTCTTTTGATTCTTTTTTAAAACAAGAATATATGACACAAATGACATACAAACTTATAGTGATTGAAAAGGAATAACTAAACATTGCCACATAAAACATTTAATCACATTAATTCCTAAGGAAAATAATGTCAAATAAAACTATTTATGAGCAACCAAAGTATTTTATGAAATTTAATTTTGGTGTTTAAATTGTTAAAACCTAAAGAGGGAAAGGACACTTAGTATTAGCCCCATCCCCACATTAATGACTTAATATATTTAAGAAAAGTAATTAAGTAAGTTTTATGAATTGATTAAGTTCAAGTCATAAAGTAATCAATTTCAATTACCCTTCCCTAAGCTTCTTTAATTTAATTAACTACTTAATCATGAGCCTCCAATGATGTGCTTATGAGAAATTAAAGTTTGTAATGCACCTAAAAGGCCAAATGCAATTATGCTCATGCTTAAAAGTTGATTAGACTAAGGAGGGAATCTAAGTTAAGTATTCTTATAATTTTCTAACACCAATGGGTCAACCATAAATTCTTTAATGACTTTATATTATTAAACACATAAAGGGGAACCCAAGAAGTGTGTTTGAATTATGTGAAATAGTCATTAATTTAATTTGATTTTTATCTTATTATTAATTTTATAATTAATCCCTAATTATATCATGTGTTAATTATCCCTCTTATTAAAATGCATTTAGGAAAATAATTAGGAAAGGGGTTCTAATTATTTTCCATCACTATTCCCATTATTTATAGTGATTAAATATCATTAATTATTTAATTTTCATTATTTAGCAATTTTGATAAATATTAAATTGATTAATGAGGGTAATTATGATTAAAATTTAAAATTCTTTAAATTAAATTACTAATAATTCCAAGAAAATTATGAGAGGTAGAAGACATCCCATAGAATCATTCCACCAAATTTAAAATTAATTAGCCAAGTAATTAAGCCTTAATTAAGGTAATTAGCCTAAACTTCAAACACCGATTAAGCACTATTCATTGGACAAAATTTGGGAATTTTATTTTCTTAGATTCTCCTTTATCTAATTGTTCCAAAATGGGTTGATTCGATTAGTTTGATTGTAAGTGTTGGAGGAGTTTGAAATGATCCATTAAATATTTGGGGTGATTAAGAAAATTAAATTAGATTTAGTTTGCTTGAATGGGTTTGAGTTAGGTTCATAGAATCATGGTGAAGTTAACTTAGGTTAAGGTTTAAGTTAATTTGGCTTGGAGCTTGGATAGAAAGCAAATTCAAGTGAGGTTAATTGAATAGGCTTGTGGATGGTTGTGTTTCATTTATAGTAGGGTTTGGATGAGTGGACAGGCATGGGTCTTAGTTTAGGCCAGGATAGGTAGAACCACTTTGTACTAAGGCGTACCCTAGGCTTAAAGTATGCCTCCTAAGTCTCTAAGCTTGGGTTTAGTGTTCCTTTAGTCACTGGAAGTGTCTTATCACTAAAAAATCCAAGTGCCTAGAAAGATCCTAAGTCTAAGCTGAGAAAGGTAAATCCTCACTCCAAAAGTGGCTAAGTAAATTATAGTAAGGGTAGGTAGGATGGTGCCTTTGACTCAACTATGGGTCAAGTCTCCCATATTAGTTTTGAGGATAGTTAAGCTTATACAAAAAGTCTTATAATCAATTATATAAATAATTAAATTAATGAGATGGATTGATTGCTTAAATCTAGCACATATATTTACTAAGAAATATTTGAACTTAAGCAATGAAAGAGGTCTAATTTAGGGCTTGCTAGAATCAAAATGATAATGCATGAAAAATTTATAAACGAACCTCATAAATGGGTTTCTCCTAAGAGTTAATTAAAGCCAACCTAATATGTGGATCTTTTGGTGTTTAAGGAGGATGTGAGGTTACATTCTATTAGCATTTTTGATGTCAACACCCTTTTTAACACTTCATAAGATAACCTTTAATTTGCAACCTAAGCTAACTCTAAAAATGTAAAAGTTCAACTAATTGACATTGAAAACCTATTTCTAAAGATAGCACTATCATTCTAATTGCAGCTTGATAACATCAAATTTGTCTTCTTCTTTAACCCAAAGAATGTAAATTATGGTTCCACACCAAAAAGAAAAAAATAAAATCAAAATGATCTAATTTACTTCACCTATTATATGTAAAAACGTCACACTAGTCTTTGATTGTGACACTAACCATTATTTATGATATAGATGTTAGGATTATCTCATATTTTTAAAATACTTATAAATTATTTTTTGTAATATATTAAATTTTTTTAATCTTTCATCCTCAAATTGATAGGAAAACTAAAGTGGCCAATCTCACCTCAAGAAACTTACATAGATTTTTAGTAAGTAATAGTTTAGAAAATTAAGAAATTAATATTAACAAATATTTAAAGTTGCTTGCAGAAAACTATGTCTAAATCTACAAATAAATTATCTTTTTGAGATAATTTATGGTCTAAACATAAGAAGTCCAATTGTTGTCACAAACTTACCATCACATGTATTTGTTAATAAAATTGTCTCATTTACTATGAATTTTAAAGCCTATAAGAAGATATTATAAATTTAATTACTATAAATAATGAAATGTATGCTTCAAATGTAAATAATAATCATTCAATAAAGGAATATTAAGAATTGATTATATTTTGATTCACATTAGTTTTGATGTTATGAAACCACTACATATAAGAATTTACATTCTAGGTTGTAATCCTTTTAAGATTAAAAAATTTAAACTAATCATAACATCTTGATTTACATGTTAATGTGCTTATTTGTCTAGATATTAAACATGAATATATTATTTCATATAAATGACTTAGTGATTAGTGAGTAGACTAAGTGAAATAATTAAAAAATAAACATATATTTTAAGTAAAAATGAATAATTTTATAGATATTTTTACAAATTTGGTGCTTGTTGTAGAAAAGTCCTTATTATAAGAGAAATGGAGCTTTTACAAGAAAGTAAAGGTGGCACCTTAGCTCTGTACTTAACAGTGCCATAATGCTAATCTTAGAAAATAGAGTTTATAGATAGAGAAGTGATCGACTTGATGATGTAGTGCCAAAGTGCATGAAGATTAGGACTTCAAGAAAGAGAGCTTGGTGCCTCAGTGGTGAATAATTGAACTGCTTGTATTAAAAATAATATAAATGAGCTAAAAAATCAGATAACTTAGTGCCTCAGTACTAGAATCCATGAAGAAAAGTCAGAAAGACAAAGTAGTTAACCCCTTGGTGTTGCATGTTGCAGTGCAATGACCAGTCAGATTCAATTTTGAACTAGTTTTGAAGCCAGTTGTCGGAGTTATAAGTATAATTGAGAGAGTTGCTTCAATGGAACTACTTGCTGATAAATAAAAGGACTTAATGAGTAAATTTTAACAGTCCTTTTAAGTGTGTGTGTGTGTGTGTATGTGTGATATTGGAGGAGTAGAACCATGAGAGAAAGATGTATGCAAAAAAGAAAAAAAATTATGAAGAATCAGAACTCGAGAACCAACTTCTTGGTATTTCTTCCCTTAATCATTATTTTTTTTTTCTAATGTCCTTCAGTGTTTATGAATTGAATTGATGTTCTCTCTTTATCAATAAAAAACTAATTATTTGTACTTTGAATTTATGGTTATCTTGTGCTATTTCTTTGGATATTGTGAGGTGAACTTGCAATAAAATTTATCTATTGTTTTGTTTCTTTCATACATTATTTTGATGCATTTTTAGCCAAGTGCTAACTTAAAATCAAGTATGATATATAGATATTGGAAGAATCATAGAAAAAAATTAGATAAAAACAAACATATATTTAGGTATATAGGAATATACTTGTTGAAGTTTTGCAATCTTAAAAGAAATGTAATCACTCAAACTAGTTAGTATAGACATATTACTAAGTAGTCTGAGTGATTAGCTCTTCTAGTTATTTATGCAACCTAAAAGATAATATTGTTCTTGTTTGACAGCATTTTTAAAAGAAATTTCTCAGCACAATAATTCAAAAATTTAATATAAGTGAACAATAATTCAAGATGTTTTTCCTATCAACATTAAAATTAGTACTTTGAAGTAGATTTAACAAAATATATAATTACAACGTATCTAAATTTTATTAGTTGGATAAAACTTAGGTTAATATGAGATTAGTCTTAACTTAAAACCAAATTTTAAATATATATTCATTGGAACAATACTCTAATTTTTTCTATATTATTTGTGTTGCATGTGCACAATCGTACACCATTTAAGCTAGTCCCTTAAGGGCTATTTGAGAACACTTTTTATTTTATTTTATTTTTTTAATCTTATTTTATTTATATTTTTTCAAAATAAATTATGTTTGGTTATAATAATAGTTTTAAAAACTCTCAAAACATTAAAAAGCTATTTTGAGTATTTTTAAAAATAATGTTATTTATTTTTAAAATAAAAAATTACTTAAAACACACAAAACAATTATGTTTTTAAATGTAACATTAAAATAATAATTTAAAACATAATAAAATTGATCTTGAAGAGGCCTTTAGCAATCCACTATTTTTTTTAATATAACTCTTTGGAATGATACATGGATGCTCACTTATAGAATCCCTTATCACTAACTTGCTTAGATAATGATTGCATAATTACTGAAGAAGTGCTCATAGACCCTTTTAATAATCACAAATTTTTGGTTCATTAAAAAAACCAAGATACATGACTAACTAGCATTGACTTAGAGATTCTTGCCTATTAACATGTCAAAGACTAATTGAACTTAAATCCAAGGAGTAGAGTTTAAATGGGATTATGTAGTTGATGTAACACATCAAATGAACTAAGCAAATGAAGTTAAAGGTATGGTTTTAAAGGTCCAAGCAAGGAAGATATCTAGAAAATGATGAAATAAAAGCCCATCAAGAGAGTTACATTAATAAAAAAAATATAATTTTCTAATTATATAAATAAAACTTTAGGTTTAGACTCAATAACTTTGAATTTTTAAATTTAAAATTGTTAATGGTTTGTCAAAAATAAATATTAGAAGAGAAATAAAATAATAAAGATGGTTGGAATATTCATTCATTGATGGATGCCCTTCTTTTAAAATCTATTTAATTTTAAAATGATTAGTATCATGATCCATATAAATAAGGATTACATGTAAAAAAATTTCTTAGCATTGCAAAGATGAAAATACATTGAAATTTTTTTATCTCTTTACGTTACTAATTGGTATCCCAACATGAGCATTTTTATTGAGATTATTTATTTATCATACAATTATTTTCTAGCCCTCACAAAACTACTCTTCAATTGCCATCATTCCTCTATTTACATAACAACTACCCAAATATCTAATACTTAAGCTTTTAAATCAACTTCCAATTCATTTTGTAGCTCATAATTAATACTAGTTGATAGTTAGCTAGATTTATACTTTACACTATAATAAGGCCTTAAACTTACCAACATTAACTAAATACTCTAGATCATAAGTTTTCATTTTAAAATAGCTTTTGTTAACATTGTCTCTTATTTTCACCACTTAAATTTTTTTTTCCTAGTGAGATATTTCAATAAAGCTCAAAGTAGTTTGATCTGAGTTTGTCGTGATATTCGTTCCACAAGATCATTTTAAATACTTCACCTCCTTTTCATCTACTTTAAATCACAAGTTAATAATTAAGCTAGCCATCAATCATAAATTTCAATCTTCTATATTATTTAAATTCTATTTTCTTAAATGATATTACTTGTCAATCCAAATAATTTGAACCTAGCTCAGACTTAACATTTCTTCTACCAAACTCTTGTGAAACCCATTATTATATTTTCACCAAAAAGTTTAGTTAATATTCTAAAATATTAAATTAAAGTTTTATCCCTTATATCTATTTTAAGTCATTAAACCTAGCAAAAAATCATCCACCACCATTAATCTCCATTCTTATGGTGGTTGTGAATGCAGTCCAATGCTCCCTAGATCATTTCCATGATCATTTATTTCATTTCCATTAGCTATCAATTTTTCATGAAGCCTTTATTGTCAATGTTCCTTAAGTTTTTTCTATTTTGTGGTTGTGCTCCTTACAGTACTTGTGACTCGTAATTGCATAACTTTATGCTTACTGCACCTTAGAGGATATTAAATCCAAGTTTATCATTAGGAAAGCCCTAGAATTTTGCTAATAACATACAAGGCTTACAAAATAAAAATAAAAAAAGAGCTAAATGATGGATTCTAAGAAGACAAACTCTAAGATTCTTTCTATATGGTCAAAAATATATGCTGGGCTACTTGGAGACTTCATGACCCAAATTCTCTATTTGATCCCTTATATAAAGATTTGGTTCATAGTTTTTGGCTCTAAATAAATGCCGACTTAATAAGTAAAAAAAATACATTAAGGAACATAAGGCACATTGGTAAAAACATAAAAGAATACATATTGATAATTGAATAGCTTTATCACTAGCTAAAGCAATTTGTTGGGTCAGCATCAAGTTGCTAGAAATAGTCACTATTTTATGAGGTAAAAATATCAATTTATTTATTGAAGTTACTAACTAGCTAGGTCAAGTGGTGGGTAGTAGATCTAAGTAAGAAGACTCTTTGTTAGTTAAGTAGACTTCAAGATTTGTGAGTCTTTTTTTTATGATTAGGCTCTAGATTGGACATAATTAGGTGAGGTTCTCATGCCTTTGGCTAGTTTACTATATTTATTGTGAGTTGCCCTAAATCATATATTCTTTATCAAGTTTGCTGAGAGCAAAGCAAATTCACCATTATTTTGACAAGTTCGCCATCCTCATGCTATCATATGCCTTGAGTTAGGCTAATTCTACTTGAATCAAGTGCTCTAGATATGTTGATATGCTCCTACACTATGATATACCAACAAAATTTAGAGTCTTCATGATATTCACACAATCTCTATTTTAAACATTAAAGCTCTCTCCAAGAATTTAATTTTCTTTTTATTTATTGAATTTATATTATCAATTTGATTGTTGTTGTGAAATAATAAACACTGAAATGTTCTTTTAACAAAATATTAAACAACTCAATGTAAGATTTATTATCATCAAATTAAATAATCGGATACACATAAAATAATACTAAATATTACATTAAGGAAGCAAGTATATAGTTTTTAAAGACCACCCAAGATATATATATTGTGTCTTATACTATTTCAATGCAAAAGATGCGGTTTAAATTTACATTCTTTTGTTGAAAGTCGAAATGAAGAAAAATAAGAAGGCTTGACTTCCAACTTAACATAAATATGCCTCTTGACTATGGTTTCCTAAAAAGTACTACTAATGACAAAAAATAAAGGTTTGCAGGATTAACATTGAAGATTTTGACATTTGTAGTGTATAAATTCATTAAGATTGCAAGCATATATGATTTATAAAGTTGATAGTTATTACTAACATATTTTGGAGGTTATAATTTTAAGCCAAGGAAATAATATCTTTATAAATATATGAATAAGATTATATATAGTAATCTATTCTAAAATGCTCTTGCAACGTGTTCAACTCCTCAAGTTTGAGTAAAGCAGGTCCCTCTATCTGAAGAGGGAACAAATGGTTTGGGCATCTCCAAGCTCTCAAAGTTCACTTTAGCATTTGAACAACTGCACTCATTGATGGTCGTGCTGCTGGATTCCATTGTATGCACCAAAGTGCTATTATAGCAAGCCTGTTCATAATTTCTTCATGGCCCTCCATTTCCATGGCTACTCCCAAGTTAGTGCCATGGACCAACTTGTCATAAATCCACTCTGGAAAATAAATTTCACTAAGGTTCTCAATAGTAGGATCCACATTTTTCCTCCGTCCAATCATCTCTAGCAGAAGCATTCCATAACTATATACGTCTGACTTATGAGAGACCGTTCCAAAGTTTCTGGAGTACACCTCTGGTGCTATGTATCCCATAGTGCCTCTTACAGCACTTATTGTCACAATGCTCTGATCTCTAGAGCAGAGCTTAGCCAATCCAAAATCTGAAATTTTTGGATTAAAGTCGTGGTCCAATAAAATATTGTGAGGTTTGATGTCAAAGTGAAGAATTCTTTGATGGCATCCCTGGTGCAAATAATCAATACCTTGAGCAATGCCAGTAGCAATTTCCTGTATCTTCTCCATATTAAACAATTCATGCCTCTTCTTTAACTCACCAAGGAAAATGAACTTTTCCAATGACTCATTTGGCATGAACTCATACACCAGGGCTCTCTTAGTTCCTTCCGAGCAGAACCCTAAGAGGCGAACTACATTGACATGATGAATTTTTCCTATGGTAGAGACTTCATTGATAAAATCTTCTCCGTTGGATTTTGAAGCCTCTAACATTTTAACTGCCACTTGAATTCCATTAGTCAGCTCACCTTTATAGACACTTCCAAATCCCCCTTGACCCAACTTATGCTTAAAATTTTTGGTTATTTTCTTAATATTAGCAAAGTTAAATCGAGTTAATGCAGTGGACTTGTAGGCCGCAAGAAATTTTTCCACCTTTATGCGCTTCGTTTTTTCATTGCTATATTTTTTGAAAAAGTAAGCAACCATAAACGCTGTAATCAAAAAAGCCGCAAGAGTTGCGCCAATGATAATGCCTGCAAAAGAAAAAGTTTAATAATTACTAATAAATCCATTTTATGTGTAAGCAGTATGCTTTGAAAAATGTTGCGTTGTCACACTACGGATCTATTTTATTTTCCGAGTTTCGGGAAAAGATCCCTTTTAGCATATAAGTTCAGTTCAAATTCTAGGTAAAACTAACAAAAATGGTTCTATCGATCTGTATACCTTTAACATGTAGATCTGAACCTGAAAAAAAAAATAAATGAAAAAATAATCAGTTTATATTCTATTTTCCGAGTTTCGGGAAAAGATCCCTTTTAGCATATAAGTTCAGTTCAAACTAACAAAAATGGTTCTATCGATCTGTATACCTTTAACAAGTCGATCTGAACCTGAAAAAAATAAATGGACAAAAAATCAGTTTCTTGATTCACAATAAATGAAAATATTATGAAGTTGATAACAAAAGATTAAAACATGTTCTTATTTACTCCATTATCTATGTAATGACAGTAGAAAATTTTCCTTGGAAATGTTTCTGAGCCAAGCAGTTGCGAATGTTTTCAACATATTCCAATATGGCTCTAGAAATTTTTGGAAAAATTAATGTCTGTATGGTTGCTGGACTTTCTGAGTTTGGAGTGCATAGTAATGTGCAAAAATCATTCTACTTTTAGTCTGTATCTATATTGCTGTTTGTTTGTAATAAATCATGGGGTATAACCTAGATAAAATGATTCTACTAATATGTCTTTTGAATACAAATGATATCCTTCTCTATAATTGAAAAAATTACGAACATATTATAGCAAATGAATATCGTCGTGTTTGTTGGAAGAGCATTAAAGTGTAGAGTTGTCTATGGGGTTTATTTGCAATCTTTTTTATCGTTTTCTTTGAGCAGAGAAAACTGGAGACCAAGAAGTCTAGGAGAAAAATAATTTTGAAGTAAAAAATTAGAGTTAGTGTCCACAATATATGTTAGTCTTATTGACAATCGATTGCATCAGTTTTGTTAGCAATTGCAAGTGGCAAAGTCCATAAATATCAGATTTGATGTTCACAAAATTCGTTCATCATCTAGACCATGCCCAAAGCGACCCGGGCAGGCTAGGATCTACAACTACTTTTCATTTTTGGTTTAAAATGCTTGTAATTTTATTACTAGGCTGGAATAACCGTTGAGATTAAGCTGCTGAATTAGCTAGTTAACTGTGAAAAGAACTCAGAATAGGATGCTGATTGCTAAACTATTTAACATCATTTTATTCGTTTTTCAACATATGAGCTAAATTTATTAACAGCTGGATAGAAGGTAGCAGAAACAAGGGAATCAGAATCCATTTGCTTATGGGAAGAGGAAGAAAAAAGGGGATAGAAAGCATGGGCCATCATATAGACAATGAAGATGTGCTTAAAAATTGCACCGTTAAATTAAAAAGGGATCAAGAACTGTGATTTTCTTCAACGAATCAAACTAGTATGAATATTAGGATTATAAATTGACCATCTTAGGAAAACGAAAAGAAAATAATATACACAATTCTTCTATTCGCCCATAAAAACAATCTTTTTCAGATGGAAACTTACCATGGTGAGCATCTTGAAGAAGACAAAATCTGTTGTCCCTTCCGACATTATATCCACAGTTTTTCTCTTCATAAAAACAGTTGGAACAGGTCCGAATATTTTCATGATCAACTACAGGGAATAACTGGGTCGTTTGTGCTGATATCGATTCAAAATCATAAGTAGTTTCTCCTGAATATAGTTTGGAGCACGAAGGAGGAAATATATCTATTATCTCATATGGGTATATAGCATAAACAAAAGAACCTATTGCACTGAGGCATGAGATTGGCCCGATAGCCACAGCTTTCCAGCTTATCATGGCTGTGCAGTTCACCAGAACAAAACTTTCCAGAGTTAAACGAAAAATTGAGCCATTCACGTCAGGATAGTTTTGGATACCTTTTTGCCATGGGCAACTAATAAAGGAGGTTGGTAGTCGAATAGAAATGAAGAATTCAATATAGTTAATCTGAGTTACTCTGTAAGATTCTGATGAGGGGAGGGTTAGAATTGTGTCGTTGGTGGAGGAACATGACAGATTCGCATTCAATCCTGCTTTCCTGCAAGTCTTGGAACTGCTTGCAAGATTATAAGGGAAATTGATCTCCAGATCACCACACATGGAAGAAGGGCAGTCATTGGAGAGGGTAGAAGCCATTGGGAAAATCCCAAACAGGAGGATGATGGTGTAAACAAGGCAACACATAACAACAAGTTAATCAGGTAACAACAAAGCCCATCGCATTGCAGCTATTAAACGGCGATCTAATCATTAAGTGCAGGTTTTGAACTTGACTATTCAACTGGAAAGACCATGACGAGCCAAAGTGTTATAAGGACTGCAAATGTGCGACCATTGACTTATGACGAATGGATGGACATTACGTTATTTTAACATGAAAAGATGTGGCTTGAACATTAAATAGCCTTTTCGGATGTACAAACTATTATATTAATTATTTGTAATTTTTATAAACGGTTTTGGACAATTGAGAAAACTTTAAATTAGAGAAGCAGGACTACATGCAAAATCAGGACAATGAATGGGACCTGTATCTCCAATAAGTGCACAAGGGTCTAGCTGATGCACAAGGGTCTAGCCGATGGATCAGGATGAAGAGCACATAGTGGTGAGTATCAGAGCTCTAACAAAGAACTCACTCGCAAACATTTGAGGGGCTCGCCTTCACTTATGTGAGTATTTGAAGGAGTCAAACTCAATTAAGTGACTGACGCAAGACTATCGACTCTATGGGTGATCACACTTGGAAAACTCCCCACTTGGAATGTGGCACTCGCCAAATCTTTGAAAGTATCAGCAAGTCCAATCATATTATAACCAACATATAGTTTCTTGAGATTATTATGTAGTTTTTAAAATTTACCACCTCTAGATCATGCAGAAGGCCTTAAAGCGTTTGCAAGTTCTTTTATAGATGAGATAAGAGTCAATCGAGTCCTTTAAAAAGTTCATTGCCCACTTCCATAGAGAGATATTAATAGTAAAAGATTTGGTGTCTGCTGTCACATAGGATACACTCGCCCAAGGCCTCAAAGAAAGGTTGTTCAGATACACTCTTAGTATGTAGAAGCCCAAGATGCTGGCAGAATTCTTGGAATTGGCTAATAGCCATGTAAGTGCAAAAAGTTACAATGAGGTCACTCAATCATTGAAGGTGACTCATAAAAAGATTCATGAAAGCGGTATTTTTTATCCTTAATAGCCATGTAAGTGCAAAAAAACTATAATGAGGTCACACAATCATCGAAGGTGCCTCATAAAAAAGATTTTTGAAACATCTAGAGGGAGAGGTTTCGAGTTCAAAAGCAAGATAAAAAAAAAGAAAGATAACATACCCAACTGGAGCGAGCACCAATGCATAAACGCAAGTATAGAATGAATCTATTGGCACGTCAAGCACATAGAGAGTACATATAACCACTCGTTGTCACACCATTGTGGGTATCTATGGACAAGTTAGTTAAGGCTATTTAGAATAAGTAATACTTTGAGAAACCACTTATTATGAAGGTTGATCAAGTAAGAGATTAAAGAGGTATTGTGATTATCACTGTGATAATGGTCACGACACCAAATAGTGTCAACACTAGAGGAGCTTAATAGAGGAGCTCATTAATGAGGGAAAAGTAAATAAATTTGTAAGGATATTGAGAAAGGAAACAACATAGTTGACCAATGAACCGACTCCAACTTGTGCAATCCACATTATTAGAGTGGTATCCTCCATCTTCAGTGGTGATGAGGAGTTGTCAAGGTGAGCAAGCTTCAACTGACTCTAGACAGGTCAAGTGAATTTTGCAACCATGGCATGGATGCCACATACAGAGATTATCCTAAATTATTTTTATTGAGAAAGACTAGCAAAAATTAAAAATTCTTGCAATGATGTAGTAGTTATCACGACATTAATCACTAACTATCAAGCTGAATGTATTTTGATTGACATGGGGAGCTCAGTTAAAATCATTTTTATGCTTATTTTTGATAAATTGAACTTGTCTTGTTTAAGATTTGTGCCTACCATGAGTCCCCTTTATGGATTTTTTAGAGCAATGAGGGAGATACAAAGAATGATCACTCTTTTAATGGTTTAGGAAGAGAGAGAAAATAATTCATGAAAATAACCAAGTTCATCATAATGGAGGGACCCACCACATACAATGCTATTTTTGGATGGTCATTGCTCAACACATTTAGAGCAGTGGTTTTAACATATCATGTGGTAATAAAGTTCCTAGCTAATGGAGAAGAAATTATTATATGGAGAAACTTGAGTCAATATAGGGAATGCTACCTATGAGTAGATGACAACCTACACAAAGGGAAAGAAGTATTATAATTAGAGGTCATGCACACTAGATTTAAGATTATATATAAAATTAAAGAAGTGTCAACAATCGAAGACTTAGGTCGAGTGCTTAGAATTATCTCATCTTATAGTGGTGGGTATAAGGAAGCCCTTGCACAGGCTCTTCAAGAAGACCTAGATGTGTTTGCTTGGTTTGATGCTAAGATGTCAAGCATAGACATTAATGTTACTTGTTATAAACTCAACATTACAAAAGATTCTTGGCCGATCAAATAGAAGATGAAGAAGGAGACATCATTACTCACTATTCCAATAAAAAGAAAGTGGCCAAACTACTTGAAGTCGACTTCATCAGGGGGGTCTAGTACCTGGAGTGGATATCTAATGTGGTTATGGTATATAAATCTAATAGAAAGTGAAGAATGTGCCTAAAATTTACTAACCCAAACTCGACCTATCCTAAAGACAAGTGTCCACTCTTGAACATAGATGTGTTCATTGACTTGGTGGTGAGATACTTAGTGATGAATTTTTTGGATGCTATCTCATCTTATAAACAAATAAAAATGCACTCGATGGACTTAGAGAAGGTAGCCTTTATTAGAAGAGATGGTCATTACTACTACAAAATGATGTCTTTTAGTTTGAAGAACTCAGTTTCTACTTACTAAGGATGATTGATTGAGTGTTAAAAGAGCAAAAGGGAAGGAACGTGGAAGCCTGTGTGGATGACATATTGATCAAATGCAATTCACCTTAGCACCATATTGTTGATTTGAAGGACAACTCTCTCATACTAAAGTAATGTATCATGCGCCTCAATCTCATGAAGTGCACATTCGACACCGAGTATGAAATGTTCTTAGAATTTCTACTTACCTCAAAAAAAAAAAAAAAAAGATTTTTGATAAGGTCAAGGACATGCTTGACATGTCATCACCAAGAATGACTAAGAAGGTGCTACTTGCCATTCTCCAAATTATTAAGAAGTGTAAAAAAGTTTGAGTGGCCTGAAAGTGCGAAAATGCCATCAACGATCTAAAAGCCTTACTCACTAATAAGTATTAAATTTCTAAAAATTTCATGTAATTATAATACCTTTACCATGTTTATATATATATCTATATATATATTATAATGTGTTTATTTTATGTTTTTTTTTGTGTTGCAATAGAAATTTTTCTTAAAATAATGAGAAAGAAAGAATTTAGGCTCAACGCCGTGACATTGAAAATTGCTTAAATTGGGATAATTTTATAGGCCACCCTAGGTGTATCAATCAAAGGGAACAGCTCATTGTGACATAATTTTACAGTAAGCTTAGCACCAAGGCATGACATAAGCAGCATTGCAATGTTGTACCAGAGAAAAATATCTGAAGTACAGGCAACAAGCATAGCATTGTAGTGCTACATCAAAAGGGTTGTAGTGCTACATTTCAAATAGTTTTTGAGGTAGTTTTGATAGGTACATAGGAGAAACTGATCAGGGCTATTTTTAGGCTATAAATAGAGGTCATTTCTAAGGGGGGAAAAGCTTTTTCCTTAACTTTTCTTTAATTTTTGCCAAGTGAGTGAGTCTAGTGCAATGACTATACTTGGAGTGTGACACTCCAAGTGTTGTGTAATGTGTGTGTGTGTGTGTGTGTGGATTGTAGTACTGTGTTTTTCTTAAGCAAGTGGTGAAAAAGGAGATCAAAAGTAAGCATTTTTCACAAGGAAGCAGTGGGGGATCACAAACGGTGGACTTAGAAGACTTATTCAGTGTATTATTTCCTTTCTTCTATTGTTATCTTATGTATTGTTTTATAATATTTAATGAGATTTCTCTCTTCTCTGCTGTTAAGCACTAATCTTTAAAGTGCTTTGAATTTATATGAACTTTTTGGATGTTAGTATTATATCAAACTATGTTTTATGAATTCATATAAAAAAAGTATTTGTGCTTTTAATGAATATAATATTTAATTTTTTTCATGCTTTATCTACTTATGATTTGGTCAATTACAAAGTTAAAATCAAGTGTGATCTAGAGATATTGATAGAGTCCTAGAAGAATAATTAGGAAAAAGGTAAATGGATGTACTAAATAATCATTAATGTGCTAGATAGTTTAGAAGTACAAAATAGCCATTAAATATATAATTATTTTGGGATTCATAGTCATTTAAAGAGAATATAAGTAAGGCAACAAATCAAAATTTACTTGGCACTAAAGAGAAAATTAGGTTAAGAGATTGGTTTAGTTATTCTTGTCTAGACATAGAGGGTATAGCATTTTTTTCTCTTTAATGACACTACAAACTTCAAATTAATTCCAATACTTAGTTTAATATAATACATAATTTAAAAATTTTATAAATTCATAGTGTTACTTTTAAAATTAAGAAAAATAACAATATTTTCTATAAAAAAATAAAATTATAAAAATTAGTTATTTTAATATCTTGCAAAATAGTAGATAGTCATTTTAATTAAACATTTTATATTATATTTAATAAAAATTAAATTGTAAAATATTAGTACTAAAATTAATATGTATTAATATCAAACTTTACTTTAATTCTCATGGAAATGATACTCAACTGATTATATATTACTCATTCTATGTTACTTGATTCAATACATGCACTTATGTATAAGGTAAAAATAAACTAATTAAATATTTGACATCATTGTCAAGGATTAGAAAGTAAAATAATAATTTGTATTAAGTTAATATTATCCTTGTGTAACCATTTTTGATTCAACATCTCTATTATATATATTGTGTGTTTGGTACTAAGTGTGAAACATCTTTTATATACAATCTTTGTATTTATTTAGTGTATTGCTATTTTAGTTTTAGATAACAATTATGAGTTATAAACTTTACATGTATAAATATATAATCTTTGCCATTAAACATAAAAGTCAAATGACTTTGCTAAAAAATTAGGAAAAAAAAGAGTCTAGTGATCTTAATGTAGAAACGCTTAATTATTTAGCCAATAGATTCAATGATCCATTCTCAAACACATATAATCTAAGTTGGAGGAATCATCCTAACTTCTCATGGAATAATAATAATTCAAACAATAATCAAACTAAGAATATGGAAAGTTGAAATAAAAGGTATTTTAATAATAGTCAAAATTATACACATATAGTTCCATTAGAGTATCCTCCTCAAAATGAAATTATTGAAAATGGTAATCCAAAAACAAAGTAAAACTACATCTATTAAAATTTTGGAAATCCAACTGGACAATTTACTAACAATCATGGAAATAGACCTCAAGGTAGTCTATCTTGTTGCACAAAAATTAAACCTAAAGAAATGGATAAAGAGCATGATAATACAATAATATTTAGAAGTGAAACTAACCTAAAAGAGGTAAAGATTGATTAGGAGAAACTTGAAGTTAAAATTGTGGGCTTAAAAAAATTATTAAGGAAAAGATAAAAGAAAAGAAATAAAATTAGAAAGAAAATGGATGTTGAGAGAGAGAGGCCTTTAGAAAAACGAGAGAGAGATCACCTCCACCTTTCCCTTAGAGACTTCAAAAATATTTAGACAATCAATTCCCTATGTTTTTAAATGTCTTTAAAAAAATTTTCACTAATATTCCATCGTTTGAATCCATAGAGAAAATTCCATCATATATAACTTTTATGTAAGATATTTTATATAAAAGAAATAAATTGGCAGAAAATGAAATTATATTATTAACTAAAAAAATGTATTGCCATAATTCAAAGACTATTATTGAAAAATTTTAAAGATTCTTATAGTTTTACTATACCTAGCACTATAATAGATAATTCTTGGGAAAGCATTGTGTAAACTTGGAGCTAGTTTAAACTTGATGCCATTGCTTATCCTTAAGAAATTAGGATTAAGAGAAGTACAGCCTATAAGTGTGACTCTACAATTACCTGATAGATCGTTGACTTACCTTAAAATTATTATTGAGGATGTTTTAGTTAAGATAGATAAATTTAAATTTCCTGCATATTTTATAATATTAGATATATATGAAGATAAGGAGATCCTATTTTTTTAGGAAGACCCTTTTTAGTAATAAGGATATCGATGATAGATGTATAAAAAGAGAAATTAATAATGAGAATTCAATGTCAAGAAATCACTTATACTATTTTCAATTATATGAATTTTATTTATGATGAAAATGAAAATTTTAGGCTTAAAGATAAAAGTGTAATTGAGGATTAAAGTTATCATTCATTGAAAATACAATAAAACAAATCTTAATTAAGAATGAGTAAGAGATTGAGGATGATCCATTCCTTAGATCGGTCCCTAGGGAGTTAAAAAAATGTGAGCTCTTAGATGTGTTTGGTAGTTCTTTTGAGTCATCTATTTTAAAGGCACTAAATTTAGAGTTAAAATTATTACCTAGCAATTTAAAGTATGTCTACTTAAGTAAAACATCATCTTTACTAACCTTAATTTTAAGAATTATAAAGATGTTAATGTTGACCTCCATGCATGCACCATAAGTCAAGTTGAGCTCACAAGGTGAATTTGACGAGCTTCAGCACACAAATCGGAGTTGAAACGCCATTGGTGGTGTCGAAAATTAGTCAAAATGATCTTTGATCGATGAACAAACTCTATCATCATGTTCAGAACATCAAAAATGATCAGAATAGGCATCTTGCATAATTCGACGGTCTACTGATCAAAAAGGGGGGGGGGGTCATTGAAGCGTTGACACGCATATCATGGTCGAAAAGCCATGATGATGCCCAAATGATCTCTATTCACAAAATTAATCATACCGCTAGTGTCAAAATGTCAAAACCTATTAAATGAGACTGTTCGTGCTCAATTCGGATGAGTATGCATGAATATCGAGCAATCAGATAGAATAATATACAAATCGGAGCTGAAATACACTCGACGGCACCGAAAATCAGTCAAAATGACCTCCAATCAACGAACGGACTCTTCCATCGGGTTCAAAACATCAAAATTGATTAGAATATGTATCTTGCATAATTTGATGGTCGACTGATCAAGAAGGAGGGTCGCCGATGCGCTGACACATATATTAAGGTCAAAAAGTCACGACATTGCCCAAATGACCTCCATTCATGAAATTGATTGCATCATTAGTGTAAAAATGTTGAAACCTATTAAATAATACTATCTGCGCTCAATTCTGACGAGTCTGTGTGAATATCGAGTGAGCGAAAAAGATGACGCACAAATTTGAACTAAAATTGACCCCAATTTGACGACGACTTGAACCAAACGGCCTCCGATCATGAAACGGACTATGCCGTTACGTCCAGAACATCAGAGTAATATAAAATTGATATATATATATATATATTGACTATGTGATGATATCAATGTGAAAATCCAAATTATGGCAAATAAAATAATATAAAATATATATCCTATAAATACCTTTCCTAAAACCCTAAACATAATTTTTCCTATTCTCCCACTCTTCCGTAAGGCCTCCCTCTCCCTCCCTCTCTCTCTCTCTCCTCCCCCCATCCACTGTGCTATAGTGCTCGACGAAGTTTTTCACGCGAAATGACCGTTGGCGCTGTAACGAATGCACTATTATGACACATCATGTCACACCTCACAGTATACACACATCAGATCATGGTGCAGGCAGCACTCGATGCTCGGGTGGTCTAGATACACCTATGAGTGCTCTGCACGCCTGCGCTCAAGGTCGCATTGACTATAAGTACCCGAACACCCCTTTCTTTGCGTGGTAGGGAAACCTGTATTTGATGGTTGATTATAAGTACCTGTACACGCCTTTTTTTAGTGTGGCAAGGAAACTTGTACTTGCTTGCATGTGTATAAGTATCTGTACGTGCCTTTCTTAGCATAGCAGGGAAATCTGTTTCAACAGGTACCTTAGAGACCCATACATGCCTTTCTTGGCATGGTGGGAAGACGCATTCAGGCCGTGATTTATACCTGCCATTCATGCCTTTCTTGGCGTGGTGGAGGCCCAAAGATATATGGCAGCCTATACAGGACGACGCCGATGTCACAAATGTCAAAACTTCACAACGAGGGACCTACACAACTTGATAATAAACTATGCCGCAATATAAAATTGTTATTTAAACTAACATTGCACGTGTATAAATACCCATACATGCCTTTCTTGGTGTGGCAGAGAAATCTATTTCAACATATCCTTTAGAACCCCATACATGACTTTCTTGGCATGGTGGGAAGGCGCATTCAGGCCATGATTTATACCACCCATACACACCTTTCTTGGCATGGTACGTACCAAAGATACTAAGTAGTATGGGACGACGGGATGCTCCCGAAATACTGCCAAAATTTTAAACTGACATGATTAATAAACTGTTTAATGAAAATTCAACTATAAAGCTAAAATTAATATTTTAACTTGACATTATAAATATATAAGTACCTATACACGCCTTTTTTGGCATGGAAGGGAAATATACGCTTCATATAAGTACTTCAGAGACCCATACATGTCTTTCTTGATATGGTGGGATGACACATTCAGCAGTAGTATTTACACCACCCATACATGTCTTTCTTGGCATGGTAGGCAGGCCCAACCCCCGTTGTAGCCCCCTATGTGGAGACGACGCTAGGAGGCTGCCTCAATGCCATCAAAATTTTATCTAAAAATTTATATTTGTAATGAAATTCAGTTAAAATAAGTAATAATATACAAATCCCTTAAGTTTAAATTAATGTTGAATCAAATACTACTGTATGGGTCCCGATACTATGCTGAATGCTTAAACTTAGTGTCTGAGGATGCTGTGCGGGTTGATTCTCGGTTGGGTCTTAGGATCATGTCCAGGTTAACAAAACCTAAAAATCTAATGATGTTATTATAATATCTTCAAACCAATAAAACATCTAAGAAGCTAATTATGTCATATGACAGTAGATCTGATCCTCTATTATTAAATTAATAGAGTCGACAAGATCTGGAATAGTAATATAATAAACCACCCCGATGATGGTTGTGTAAAATGATAATTTTAAGTAGAGGGGATACTTCCATCATTATAAGATTATAATTTAAAAGAAAATTAACTTAGATTGAATATCAATCTAAATGTAGAATTTAAAATATCATTGAGCTATAAATGTCTAAGTGAAATTCAATATTAAAATACTTAAGACTAAAAATTCAACTCACATTCCGTAATTATTTGTCAGAGGTGAAAAATTAAGGCAATTGTTTGTCGGAGGTGACAAATTAAGAAAATCTTAGCTCACAAAGGAGCCAAAGTCAAATCAAGCACACAACTATGTTTACTCTCAAATAATCTCATGCTAACAAGCATGTGGCACATGTCATCTGACTGTGTGGCTTGGCCAGTAAGCTCCACATGATGCAGTTATAATAGGAGTCCACTGATCTGGTAGTTGTTGCCAAATGACCCCACTATATCACGGTCACGATTGTAGCCCATATACTACCCAATGGCTCTTCCCTTTGAGTTGTGAACTATAGGATATACTTGATTTGGAAAAAAGCCCTATGTTAACTAAGGTAGACTTAAGCTTGTCTTCTTAGACAAACACTACCCCAGGTCTACATGGTTCTCTTGAATGACGCAACCCATGGCTGCTGATAAGGATCCTTCTGTTAGGTTGGGTCGACTACCTCTACTAATTAAGTAGACTAGGGATCACGACAGCCCGGGATGATGGAACCATGGGATCTAGATCAAGTGCATCATCGTCCCCCAATCATCCACTTTAAGTTAAAAATGCTAAATTTCATAAATTCATAAATTTATACTCCATATGCTACTACTATACGATATGCATTTAGCGATATAAAGACTAGCCTTAATCGAAATTCTCTCTCAGCATTAAGAGGGGTAATTAACTATAGGTGCTTGCGCCTATAGGAAACCTGGAACCAGATCTAAAGTCCTCACAAAATGAGGGTGATATCTTTATGTAGTGTCTTTTCTACTATTCATCTACCTTCTGAAAATTTCACTAACACTTTAAATCACTCTCTTCAGCGAGAGGTCGATGGTGAATTTTTGGAGCCCACAGATTTCTAGCGACTCCGCTGGGGACAGGTTTTTCTTTCCATCTTTGGCTAGTCAAATCAAAGCTATGATAGCAGCGGAGTATAGTAAAATAAAAATTTAAAGTTATTTTTAAAGTTAAATTGATTGAAACTCAAAATTATTTTTATAATGAACATAATTATGAAGTTTTGAAAATCTTTTCTTATGCATAACTTATTTTCATATTTTATCGTATTTGTTCTGTTATATCTCTGCATCATGAAAGTGTGGGATGATATATCAATTACTGATTACCAATCCCCATCTTTTATTTCACAGATGGATCTTCAGAACACACCCTTCATTGTATATCCATGAGACAACACCGGGATCATTAATTTGGGATGATGATATAACTAGAAAAATCATGCACAACTTGCAACACAACATGCCAAATCATTAAAACTCATCATATTGTTGAGGTCCCTCGAAAGAGAGCCTCTGTATTTGAAAGGTTGGGACACACTGAAGCTCCAGCCATGAAGAGAATGATGACTGGAAAAATAATTTTAGTAGTGCATTCGAATGTTACTTCTCTGCCAACTTTTCCCTTTGCGCAAGGCCAACATGATGCTGAAGCTTCCTTATCTGGAGGAAAGCTAACTAGAAGAAAAAGGAGAAGAAGGAATACTGAGTTGTGAGCCCAATAGCTCTCACCTGGCCCCTCTATTACACGACCAGCTGTGGAACTAGAAGAAAGTGTTCCCATCCATAACAAATTTAAAAATCTCAAGTGGGTGAAAAGGAACAGCTCTATTGGTGATATTAAGCAATCATTTTGGGAGCAACAATATTAAGCTCCAACCCCACTAAGGAGGCATCCTAATACTCTATCCTCTAGAGTACACAAGGTGCTGAAAGTTGTAAAAGAATAAATCCTTATGAAGAAGAGATATCAAAGGCCAATTATTAGAGAAGACAACAATGCTCCACTACAAAAGCTATTACCAATGGTAATAAGAACTCAGGAGCATCACAAACAAGCCCTGCATGGTGAACATCAGGGCGTGACACCTGAACCATGCATTTGGGAATCTGCTACCGAAAGGTCCCGGTAGAAGATAAAATAAGTCTGGAGGCCGAAGCCTCAAGAAGAAGCTACCACTGAAAGGCAAAAGGGTGTGACATCTAGTTTGCATATCCGGAGATACGCTGATGATAGGAACCAACTGGAATGGGTTCCTAAAAAGAATGTTATAATTAATGAGGTTCGTGGTGGTCGACGCCCTGGAGAATCCTTCAGGGAATCCCATCACCAACCTAAATGATCTTCCCTTGATTTTGATCGTAGCCCTCCGATTGAGTAGATGTTCATCCCACACTCTGAGCCTAAAATCAGATGGAGACGTCGATCAGAGATAAGTCTACAAGAAGAAGAAGAGGAAGAAGAAGAAGAAGACACCATGGGGGTAGAGGTAGTGTATATGGTACAACATGTTGGAGAATCATTTAGTGTACGATAGTACCGGTCCCAGCATCATGGAGCTGCACCTCCTATCCACATCGAAGAAGCGTCACAAGGTCAAACGAAAACATAACCTTTTAGTTCCTCCTCAAGTGATGAGCAAGAAGAGGAACTAGAAGAAGAAGATACCACACTATTCGCTGACATTGCTACACTTGCTAAGGTGCAAAGGCAAATATGACGACAAATGAAAGCGAAGGATAAAGAGATCTCTCAACTGAATTCAAAGATGAATCAGATGATGACATAAATGAATCTCATGATGCAAATGATGCAGAGGAATGCTAATGTAGTGCTAAAACTAGTTCCTCCTATCAATCATCAAACAACCAACACTGGGCCCATCAATCCACCAGTTGAGCAAGTGTCACAAACCTCTGGAGCATAAAGTGCTCATAATGGTAGAAATAAAGTCAATCAATTGACTGCTCCACCCATTCTCTAGCAAATACTGAGCACATCCGAGCCAGTGATAGTTGTACAACTTGAAACTATTATAAGTAAAAAGATTAAAGCTGTCATAGCTACAGAATAAGTGGAGAAACTGGTGAATAGAGATCATCCATATCCTACAAAATATGATCAGGTGCCGTATCTTAAAGGTTACTCGGTGCCAAAATTCTACTTATTTGATGGCAATGGTAATCCCAGACAACACCTAGCACAATTTAAAGCAACATGTGGTAATACTGGGGGTAATGATGTGCTGTTGTTCTGCTAGTTCGCTAGCAGCTTAACTTCAATTGCTTTTGAGTGGTATGCAGAGTTGCCAAATGACTCAATTAAGGCATTCACTGAGCTGGAGGCAATGTTTACCAAAAAATTTGCTCGTATGGTCAGAAAGAGTACAATAGCTGACCTCGCCCTAGAGAAGAGAAAGAAGGATGAGTCAGTTACAAAATACATAACTTGCGGCAAAATATGAGTATGATGTACGAGCAACAATTGAAAGAAGAACATGCAATTCAGCTGCTAATGGGAAACATTGATGATAAAATGGCATCCTATTTATGCATAGCTTCCATCACCAACTTCCAAGAACTACTAGATCGGGTGGCAAACTTTGAAAAGTTGAATCTTTCTAAAACTAAAAGTCATTCAGACAGAACAAAGAAAGGGAAGTTCTCAGAATCAAGGGGGACTGAATCTCACACTGCTTCATATGATTCAAATAGAGGAAGGAGGACAATTACAATGTAGATAAGGGGAAGTAGCCTATCTATTTTGAAGAGAAAGTTAAACAACCCTTCACTTTTTAACTGAGGTTAGTTCTTGGAGGCAATGACAAACCTAGAACTTTCACGGGTAGTGGTGACTGCCCAAGGCAATCATTAGGAGATGATGATCGAATGCGTCCATCTCTTAAGGAGAAGATGAACATGGAATATTCATTTAAAAGGGAAAGTGTGGCCAAATTATTTGGGCAAGCATCAAGGTAGAGTTGGAGTTGCCAGAATATAAAAGACTTGTAGAGTTAGGATGAATTGATAACGCAAATTATTGTCAAAATCATCGGGTAGTTAGCCACCCTATAGAAGATTGCTATGTATTCAAGGACTGGCTAGAAAGAAAATACAGGATAGGTGAATTCACACTATCCAATAATATTCTTATTCACCCAATAAAAGAATCTGTGAGGGTGGTTACATCCTCTTCCGTGCCCCCGTAGAAAGATAAAGCAAAAGAAAAGACAGTTGAGAATGACAAATTGGAGACTGTGGTCTCGAAGAAAACTATGAAGATGCTGAAGCAATTAGGAGGCATTCCGAGTGTTAGATGGAAATCTCCACTTGAACTTGTGCTAGAACTGAAGGTAGAATCTACATCAAAAGGTTCTGCTCTTCAGAAGCTGTCCAGGGTGCTTGGTGTTCCTCGCCCTGAGAAACAACCTATTCAGAGTTCACCAAAAACTCCCAAAAGGCCAGCCAAACAAAAGAAGATGAATAAGAAATCTACTACAAAAAGGATTATTAATAATATGGAAGAATATCAACAACTGACAAGACAATTAGTTAAGCTTGTTGATTTCATGTCAGTACTCCAAATCATTGAAACAAATGATCAAGGAGATGATGACGAAGAATCTCTTTCTGGAGAATTCTATCAGGTTATCTCAATATCCTTGGATACTCTCCGGCATAATCTATTTCTTCAAGATTATTCAAGAAGAAGAACCACCAATGATGTGGTATTCAAGCCTTGCCTGATGGTGAAGCAAACAGAAGATAACTCAGAAGAAGACTTGTGCTTTATGGAGGAAGATGAGTCAAAGTCTTCAATATCACCATTCATGAAGGGCATAAAATTGGAAAGTGATTCTGAAGCCTCCATCTGATCCTCAGGCATAAACAATGGTTCTAAAGCGGAGACTTCTTTAGAAGAATCTGAGCCAGATAGAGCAGCTCCAGTACAACTAAGAAGTGGCAAGGTGTTGCCGTCATCATAGAAGAAAGGAATGCCAAATGAAGGCAATGATAAGAACATAGAAGTTAATGAAAATTTCATTCTCGAAGATCCAAAGAAGAAGTCTAACATGGATAAAGGAATCAATTACCGCATCTTGTCGCACTTGAGGAAGATCCCTGCACAATTGAGTGTGTATGAGGCCCTCCTGATGCCATAAGATCTCTGTGAAACTGTAATTCAGGCTCTTAAGAATCCAGAGAAATATGAAGCGTACTTCACTGAGCGGTGTATGACTGTAGTATTACAATCTCAAGACCTTCCGTCGATCACCTTCTCAGAGGAAGATCTTATGCTCAGGACATCAGAACATAATTTCCCACTATACATCTCTGCAGAGAGCGATGTTCTCATAATCAATCAAATTCTAATTGATTCAGGTTCATCTGTGAATCTTATGAGTCTAAAAACATTGAAGAGATTGTCTCTTGACGTTTAACATCTAGGATGAGACAAATTCATGATTCACAGGTTCAATGAAAAAGGGCAAAAGACTTTGAGATCTTTTACCTTACCACTAAGATTCAGAGAGCTTTACACAGAAGCTAAATTCCATGTCATTGATGCTGATACCTTGTTCAGGGCCTTGTTGGGGCATCCTTGGTTACATGAGTATGGAATAGTTCTATCTACTTTGCACCAATGCATGAAATACATAAGAGATGAGGGAGAACACATAATATCTGACTATCTTCAACCTTTTTTAGTCTATGAAGCTAAAATCTATGAAGATGAAAAATGTTATTTGTTGAAGGAGCCCAAGCCTCAGCAATCCAAAGCTTCTACCTCAAAGGCTACAAAACAACACAAAGAGGTGAAGAAGGAAAAGGAAGAAAGAAGGTGACGCTGACTCTTCTTAAAGTAGCTAGCGCATCACATAAGTTAAAAAGGCTAGTCCCTCATCTAGGTAGTGACATAGAAGAAAAAGATGATGATCCTTCTGTTGGACCCAAGGGAGTAAACAAGTCTCTAGTGAAAAAAAAAATTATGGAATACTCAGATTCTGAGTGTGATTCTGAACCTACATATGAAAGTGAAGTTCAGTGTATATCTTCAAGAAGAACGATAGACTTGTTGATATTAGAAGAATCATTAGTGATCACACCTGCTCCTTTTCAACACTTCAAAGAAATCACTCCACATGAATTTCACATTATTGAAGAGTTAAAGACTTTCTATGTACCTCCTTTGCCTAGAAGTAATGAATGTTGAATTTCATTTTATAAGTTTGAGGAGTGTTATCACCATGATTCTGATTAGCTCATACAATTTGATGAATCTGATGATATAGTTCTCACAAGAATGTCAAAATATTATCCTCCAAGGATTCACAAGATGATGCACAAATTGAGAGTTGATATTAGAACAGACAAATGGCGAGCCCACTTCTTTGATACCCTATGGGATCTAAAAAGTCCACAAACCTCGTGAAAGTGTGATAATCATACATCTAAAGTCTTGGATACATCCAATGTAAACACCATCAAAGAAAAACCTATTATGCGGTAATAAAAGAAGAGATTGACACTGAAATTAAAAATGAAGATGATCATGAGGTTTATCTGACTAACGATGAGGAGGTAGAAGCCAAGCCAGCACATGAAGAGCTTGGGGATGGTGGACAAGCATCTACCAAGAATGAGTTGAAGGAAATCAACTTGGGGATAGAGGATGATCCTCGCCCAACTTTCATCAGTGCCCTTCTGTCTGATGAAAAGGCTGAAGAAATGAAAGCTCTGCTATGTGAATTCAGGGACTGCTTTGCTTGGACATACTCTGAAATGCTAGGCTTATCCCCTAAGGTGGCAGTTCATAAACTTGCCATTAAATCAGATGCAATGCCTGTTAAGCAAGCTCCTAGGCGAATGAGTTTGGAGATTGAAGAATAGGTAATTACAAAAATTAAGAAGATGATCGAACCAGACTTTATCCGAGAAGAAAAGTATGCCAATTGGATAGCCAACGTTGTTCCAGTGAGAAAGAAGAATGATCAAATCTGTATCTGTATTGATTTTTGATATCTGAACAAAGAATGCCCAATTGATAATTTTTTGTTTCCAATATCAAAACTACTAGTAGACAATACTTTCAACTACAACATGTTCTCATTTATGGATGGATCATTGGGATACAATCAAATCAAGATAGCTCATACAGATGAGAAACACACATCATTTAGGACACCAATTGGTATATACTGCTACATAGTCATGCTCTTTAGATTAAAGAATGCTGGTGCTATATATCAGAGTGCCATGACACGCATCTTTGATGAGTTGATTCATCATAAAGTAGAATGCTACATGGATGATCTCATCATTAAGAGCATAGATCGAAGAGATCATTTTGGTGACTTGAGGATGGTTTTCAAAAGAATTAGGTTGTACGATCTCAAGATGGACTCTCTCAAATGTGCATTTGGGGTTTCGTTTGAAAAGTTCCTTGACTATGTGGTACGACATAGAGGAATTAAGATCGACCCTAATAAAATTGAAGTGATAGTGAATATGCCATCGTCAAAGAATATTTGTCAGCTTCGTTCCCTCCAGGGACATTTGGCATTCATCTGGCGCTTCATATCAAATTTGTCAGGCAGGTGTTAACCATTTTCTAAATTGATGAAGAAGAATGCACCATTTAAGTGGGATGACGAGTGTCAAGAAGCGTTCAATAGCATCAAAAGATACCTATTGAATCCACCAATCCTGACGATGCCAATCCGAGGAAAGCCTCTCATTTTTTATATAGCTACATTAGAAGAATTCCTCAGAGCATTGCTTGCACAGTACAATGAAGAAGGCAAGGAAAATGCGCTGTATTATATTAGTCAAAAATTGATAGGAGCTGAGATAAAGTACTCAATGATCGAAAAGCACTACCTTGCATTAATCTTTGCTGCTTAGAAGCTTACATTATATGTTATCGCATAAGATAACACTCATATCAAAGATTGATCCACTGAAGTTCCTGATGATAAGGCCAGCATTGATAGGTCATTTAGCATGATGGACAGTACTCCTATTACAGTTCAATATTACATATGTATCTCAGAAAGCTGTTAAGGGGCAAATATTAGCAGATTTTCTCGTTGCGCATCCTATCCCAGTAGATTCAGCAATCAATGATGATTTACCTGATGAATAGATTCTGCTTATTTATAAAAGAGAAAGGTTGTAGATCTGGGAAATGTATTTTGATGGTGCATCATCTATTAAGTCTGCTCAACCCCCAAACCTGCCAAAAGCAAGAGCTGACATTGGCTTCATCTTCATAATGCTAGAAGGTGGCATAATGAGACATTCATATAGGCTAACTAAGCCAAGAACCAATAATGAAGTTGAATATAAGGCATTGGTAGCAGGTCTCGAAGAAGCTATTGTTATTGGCATCAAAAATTTAAGAATCTTTGGAGACTCTCAATTGGTAATCAACCAAGTGTTGGGTCTCTATAAGATTAATAAGCTTGAATTGACATACTATCATAGGCGAGTGCATGAGCTCATAAAGTAGATTCCAAACATTAAACTAGCTCAAGTCTCTCAATCGAAGAATTGTAAAGTAGATTGCCTGGCCAAGCTAGAGAGAGAAATGGCGAACACGGACGACGATAATGTGTTGATTGAAGTGTCCAATCATTGAGTTCTTTAACTAGTAAATCCATATTCCCCATAGGTAGAGGGGACATCAAACTCAAGCCAACAGGAAGCAACTAAAATTGCTCCTCACTCTCCCAAAGAATAACAAGTACAAGAGATAAAAAAACTCAAAAGTACTACAAAAAAATCATATGAAGCTTTCACAGTGGAAGAGCTTGATGATTGGATACAACCCTTCATTGATTATTTCAAAGAAAGCAAATTGCTGAGCAATAAATCACTAACCATGCAAATTACAAAAAGAATCCTATGATATGCTTATGTCAATGACACATTATACCGTAGATCATTTGAGAAAATGTAGCTGCGATGATTGGGGATGGATGAAGCTAATAAGGTAATGTCGGAAATTCATGAAGGGCTTTACGGGGCGCATCAGTCAGGTCCTAAAATGGCAATGAAAATTAAGAGGATAGAATACTATTGGCCTTCAATGGTAAAATATTGCATAAACCATGCCATAAAATGTCACGAATGCCAAGTCCATGGGGATCTCATTCATCAACCTCTGAATCCTCTACACCCAATAATAATGTCATGGTCATTTGAGAGTTGGGGCATAGATATAATTAGACCGATTGATCCTCCATCATCAATGGGACATCGATTCATTTTAGCAGCTACTGACTACTTCTCCAAATGGGCTAAAGTTGCTCCATTTAACGAAGTCACTGCTGATCAAGTCATTGACTTCTTCACCAACAATGTTGTCTATTAATTCATGGTGCCACGTTGAATCAATTCAGACAATGGTCTAGCTTTCAAGAGCGTGAAGATATACAGATTCATGGATCGGCAAAAAATCAATTAGCGGCACTCATCAATTTATAATTTAAGGGTTAGTGGTTTGGCAAAGGCTTTCAATAAGACCTTGGTAAAGTTGATAAAAAAGATTCTCACAAAGAATATAAGAGAGTAGCATACTAAAATAATGGAAGCACTCTGGGTGTACAGAACAACTTATAAAATGCCAACCAAAGCCACTCCTTATGCTCTAACATTTGGAGTTGAAGTTGTTATGCCACTAGAAGTTGAGCTATCATCACTTCGAGTAGTTGCCCAATTCAATCTTACTCAAGATGAGAACACTTGCCTGCGAATGGAAGAGTTGAATGCACTTGATGGAGTTAGACTCCAAGCTCAACAAAGTTTAGAAATTTATCAAGCGAGGATGTCCAAAGCATTTAATAATTTAGTATGCCACGGACATTCTAGGAAGGTGAATTGGTTATGGTGCTGAGAAGGCCAATCATCCCTCATCACAAGATCAGTGGTAAATTTGAAGCTAACTGGGAAGGTCTTTACATCATAGAGAAGGTGCACGAAGGAGGAGCCTACCAGCTTATTGACAAGAATGGTCAACTACCGATGCCGCCAATCAACGGTCGATATCTCAAGAAATATCACAACTGACTATGGATAAGTATATAAATACTTAAATGAATCTTGCACTAGTAAGGCTTTCATGCCATCTACATATGCAATATCACTTGAAGATTCCCTCATAAAATAAGAATGCATTTTCAAGTTACTACGAAAGCCTCCCCTATTAGATAGAGGCATTTTTATATATTTAGCTAACTTGAAATTGTGCTTCAAGTCAAGATCCTTAGATAAATATATGTATAATAATCAGAATGAGCTCTGTTTATTTATATTAAAGAAGTTCAAACTCTGTAATACAATTTTAAACTAGTCTGCAATCCCCATGTTAGATAGGGGGCATTTTTTTAGTTTTTATAAATCAAAGTTTTTCAATCATTCCCTGTGAAACAAGAGAGCTTCTTGTATATACATTCAGGTTGGCATCAAGCTTTATATCGAGATCCCTAAATATATTTATAACTATTATTGTTAAAGTTGCATGTCTTACAATAACAAAAAGAAACTGCTTCAATGCATGAAAAGACAATCCTAAATGGCAAAAGTTTCCCTCCAAGATTCATCAAATGTTGAAGATTAAGTCAAAAGAACTCCTAATTTCAGAAGCGTCAATCAACTAAGTTAGAAAAATATCAACCCCTATAATTTCAAGTCTAGGACACAAAAGGTCAAACTCAATAAGCTCAAAGGTGGCCGAGTTGCTGACACTCTCCTCACTCAACAAGATGTAAG
Source organism: Cymbidium sinense (assembly GCA_021442155.1). NCBI lineage: Eukaryota > Viridiplantae > Streptophyta > Magnoliopsida > Asparagales > Orchidaceae > Cymbidium > Cymbidium sinense. The sequence continues at coordinate 67,637,858 of CM038219.1, forward strand.
AAAGGCCACAGTGAAAGGGCCCATGTTCGTCAGTCTAATGACAAGATCCCAAAGCCATTACAGCTTAAGTTAAAAACTTGAGTAGGTTCTAATGGTTAGACTCAACAAGCCCACAAATGGCTGAGTTGTTGACGCTCTCCTCACTCAACAAGTTGGAAGAAAAGGCTGCGGTGAAAGAGAAACTGCTCGTCCGTCCAATGATGATAGCTATTAAATGTCAAACCAGATTCAACTTAGTGACTACAAGCAACCAAAATTCAAGAGATCTTTCCACTCGATCGATGGACCAAGAAAACCTGAAGAAACTATCAATTTAGACCTACCTCAAATCAATCTATATATTGCCTACAAGGTGATATTCCAATCTCTTTTCAAATGATCTGATCAAGCACAAAGCACAGATCAAAGCTGATTCCCTCATCAAGTCCACAAAAGTAGAAAACACAGGACCGAGGAAGCAATTCCATAGTTCACACAAAGGCAATGGCCGAACTAAATAAATTTCAAGGTTATTCAGTCTGTTAAAGCACATAGTGCTAGACTGATAACTAAACATTGACCTAATATGAGTCGAAAGGCCGGGTCAACTGTATGCACCCTTCAATGAGTCTGTCAAAGCAGTAAGGATAGGACATAAGGCATACATGCACTTTCTGACAAGTTAATATAGATAAATCAGGTCAATCCTTTATCAAAGTCTGTCAAGCTTAAAGCTAGGATAAAAGGAATTTTAAATCTCAAAGCAAACAAACCAATTCTTCCATCCAACCCGATCAAGCATGAAGCTAGGATTGAAGGAAAGCCAATTCTATAAAGACACGAAAGAAAGAGACTTTCAGCAAACCCATCGAAGCACATAGTAGATGGTGGAAGAAGCTTTTCACTGAACCCATGGAAGTTGAAAGCTGAAGTGATCCAAGACCCAGGGCCAGCCCAAAGGTTCAACCAATTTTTAACAAATATGACTCGCTTCATGCATGAATCATATTTGTTGGTGGGGAGGGGTGCATTTTGGACCTCCATGCATGCGCTATAAGTCAAGTCGAGCTCACAAGGTGAATTCGATGAGGTTCAATGCACAAATTGGAGCTGAAACATAATCGATGACATCAAAAATCAGTCAAAATTATCTTCGATCGATGAACGGACTCTGTCATGACATTCAGAATGTCAAAACTGATCAAAATAGGCATCTTGCATAATTCGACGGTCGACTGATCATGAAGGGGGGGGGGTTGTTGAAGCGCTAACACATATATAAATGTCAGGATGCCACGGTGATGCCCAAATGATCTCTGTTCACAAAATTAATCACATCGCTAGCATCAAAATATCAAAATCTATCAACTGAGACTATTCGCACTCAATTCGAGTGAGTATGTGTGAATATCGAGCAATCAAATACAACAACATGCAAATCAGAGCTGAAATACACTCGATGGCACCAAAATTTAGTCGAAATAACCTCCAATAAATGAACAGACTCCTCCATCATGCTCAAAACATTGAAATTGATTAGAATAGGCATCTTGCATAATTAACGGTCAACCGATCAAGAAGGATCATCATCGATGTGCTGACACACATATCAAGGTCGAGAAGCTGTGACATTGCCCAAACAACCTTCGTTCATGCAATTGATTGCGCTGTTAGTGTCAAAATATCAAAACTTATTAAATAAGACTATCTGTGCTCAATTCAGACAAGTCTGCATGAATATCAAGTGAGCGAAAAAGATGATGAGCAAATTTGAACTGAAATTGACCCTGATTTGACGCCGACTTGAACCAAATGACCTCCGATCATGGAACGGACTGCGCGGTTGCATCTATAACATTAGAGTAACATTAAATCAACATATAAATTGTCTATGTGATGATGTCAACTCAAAAATCCAAATTAGGGCAAATAAAATGATATAAAATATATATCCCATAAATACCTCTCCTAAAACCCTAAACCTAATTTTTCCTATTCTCCCACTCTCCTACAGCTGATAGCTCTCTCCTATAAGTCTCTCTCTCTCTCTCTCTCTCTCTCTCTCTCTCTCTCTCCCCATTCACTATGCTATAGTGCCCGATAGAGTTTTTTATGCGAAATGATCTCTGGCACTGTAGCGAAACATTGTAGCAGCACTATAGTGGATGCACTGTAGTGGCACTATTAACATCACACCCTGCGGGTATGCGCCAGCTCATGAGAGCACCCACACGAACCCCACGGGCATGAGCCAGCGCTCACAAATGCCCACGCGAACACCGGTGCTCCCATGCTCGCTTGAAGCCTGTATTGACTGTAAGTACTCGTACAAGCCTTTCTTGGCATGGTGAGGAAACCTATGTTTTCTTGTTGACTATAAGTACCTGTACACACCTTTCTTGGTGTGGCAGGAAAACTTGTACTTGCTTGCATGTGTATAAGTACCCGTACATGCCTTTCTTGGCATGGTAGGGAAATTTGTTTCAACAGGTACCTTAGAAACTAATACATGCCTTTCTTGGCATGGTGGGTAAGCCCAACTTGCCCGAAGTAGCCCCCTATATGGGGACGATGCCAGGATGCTGCTAAAATGCTGCCAAACTTTACACCAATGGGGGGACTTACACAGCTTGATAATAAACTATGATGCAATATAAAATTGTTATTTAAACTAACATTGTAGGTGTATAAGTACCCGTACATGCCTTTCTTAGCATGTCAGGGAAATCTATTTCAACATGTCCCTTAGAGCCTCACACATGTCTTTCTTGGCATGGTGGGAAAGCGCATTCATGCCATGGTTTATACCACCCATACACGCCTTTCTTGCATGGTGGGCAGGCCTAACATACCCGAAGTAGCCCACTATACGGAGATGATGCCAGGATGCTGCTGAAATGTTACCAAATTTTTACACTGACATGATTAATAAATTACTTAATGAAAATTCAACTATAAAGCTAAAATTAATATTTTAACTTGATATTACAAATATATAAGTACTTGTACATGCCTTTCTTGGCATGGCAGGATAATATGCGCTTCATATAGGTACTTTAGAGACCCATACATGTCTTTCTTGACATGGTGGGATAACACATTTGATCATGATATTTACACCACCCATACATGCCTTTCTTGGCATGGTGGGCGTGCTCCCGTAGCCCCTATGTAGGGACGACGGGTCGCCAAAAATATGTCAAAATTTTATCTAAAAATTTATACTTGCGATGAAACTCAGTTAAAACAAGTAATATTATACAAATACCTTAAGTTTAAATTAATGTTGAATCAAAAACACCCGCATGGGCCCCGACACTATGCTGAATGCTTAAACTTAGTGTCTGAGGATGCTGTGTGGGTTGATTCCCGGTTAGGTCTTAGGACCGGGTTCGAGTTAACAAAATCTAAAAAATATAATGATGTTATTACAATATCTTCAACCCAATAAAACATCTAAGAAGCTAATTATGTCATATGACAGCAGATCATATCCTCTATTATTAAATTAATAGAGTCGACAAGATCTGAAACAGTGATAGAATAAATCACCTTGATGATGACTGTGTTAAATGAAAATTTTAACTAGAGGGGATACTTCCATCAAAATATGATTACAATTTCAAAGCAAATTAACTTCGATTAAATATCAATCTAAATACAGAATTTAAAATATCATTGAGCTATAAATGTATAAGTGAAATTTAATATTAAAAAAATTAAGGCTAAAAATTCAACTCGCCTTTCACAATTGTTTATCGGAGGTGATAAATTAAGAAAACACTTGCTCACAAAGGAGCCAAAGTAAAATCAATTACAAAACTATGTTTACTCTTAAATAATCTCATGCCAGTAAAGATGTGGCACCTGTCCTCTAACTTCAGGCTTGGCTAGTAGGCTCCACATGATGTAGTTACAACTAGAGTCCTCTGAATAGGTGGTTGTCACCAAATGACCCCACTATATCACGGTCACGATTGTAGCCTGTATGCTCCCCAATGGCTCTGACCTTTGAGTTGTGAACCATAGGGTATACTTGATTGGGCAAAAAGCCCTCTGTTAGCTAAGGCAGACTTAAGCTTGTCTCCTTAGACAAACACAACCTAGGTCTATAAGGTTCTCTTGGACGATGCAACCCATGGCTGCTGACAAGGATTCTTCTGTCAGGTTTGGTCAACTACCTCCGCTGACTAAGTAGACTAGGGACCACGACAACCCGAGTTGACGAAACCATGGGATCTAGATTGGGCTCATCATCGTTCCCCCAACCATTTGCTTTAAGTTAAAAATGATAAATTTCATAAATTCATAATTTTATACTCCATATATTGCAACTATACGCTATGCATTTAGAGATCTAACGACTAGCCTTAATTGAAAGTTCTTTCTCAGCATTGAGAGGGGTAATTAACTATAGGTGCTTGCGCTTATAGGAAACATGAAACCATATCTAAATCCTCACAAAATGAGAGAAAAATCTCTATGTAGTATCTTATCTACTATTCATCTACCTTCTAAAAATTTCACTGACACTTTAAATCACTCTCTTCATCGAGAGGTTAGTGGAAAATTTTTGGAGCCCATAGTTAAAAAAAAGAGTGGATGAAAATCTTGAAAATTATTAGAGAAGTTGTGGATTGTATGCTTGTTAAAATCAAGTACCTATTAGATTAGCTCATATAAAAATTAGAAAACCTACATCCGTTAAAGGATGTTAAACTAAGTGCTTATTGAGAGACAACCCAATATATGTGTTTAATGTTTATTAGTAATAAGTTTAATGTTAGTTGTAAAAGACTAGGAGTTGAAGATCCATTAGACAAAAATTGCATTTTTGGGAGGGTTATGAATTGGATTAAGAACAAAGCTCTTTCCCTTCTTTTGAGTTTCTAGAATGGTCTCATATAATCAAGCCTATAAATAATTCTTTTTCATAGATAAAAAAATATAAAAATATTATACATAAGCTTAACACTTAAGTTCCGTATAAACAACACAACAACATTGTAGTAAAAAAATAAGGAAAAAAAGAGAAAAATTATAAAATCGGGTTGACTAGTTGGCTAGCACCTATGCAAACTAAGGTTGTGGTGTCAGTCAAAAAGGTAGTTCAAAAAGGTTGGTAGTTGAATTGACTCATTTAAAATAAAAATATTAAGATTTATACCAACATCGCATCATTATACCCTAGTGCCAAGGCACTGCATATATGCCTGACAAGACTTTTGTACGCTATCAATTACATAATAATTACCATAATTGTACCTTTTGATGGAAATAAAAACTACTTTGACCAATTGACTAATGTCTAGGTGCTTCATGTAGAGCGCTACGGCGCTATACCTAGCAAACTAGGATAGAAAGGCTAGCCCTAGGTGCTGCTAAACTAGCATTGTGACACTAAACCCAGTCTATAAATAGGACCCCTAGCTAGCTAAATTTTTCATTCCATGTCCTACTCTTCAAACTTAGAAATCCTCTTGGTCACTTTCTCCTTAGTAATTTCCCATTCTAAAAAGTTAAAATTCCTGTCAAATTATAAATAAGAATAAGAAAAGACAAGCCACGAGCAACTCTGATCACTTTATCAACATCGAGGAAGAAGAGAGGTACTAGCATGCTCTCATCCACAAACATCTCATTATGAATAGAATATTTCACAATCCAGGTGAGAGCATAGAAAGAATTATCAAAAACTGAGGCTGAGAACATTTCTCCTTCTATAATAAAGCCTGTGTTGTCCTTATGTTGTGGCCGTTCTTGTCTAATGTGAATAAGCATCAGGACAACAATCTTTTTGTGAGGAGAAAATGGGTAAGTTTTTATAGCATTATCGATAATGCATATTATAAATTATAAAATTATGGATATGATGAATATCTTTCCTACTATAATAGTCATCTAGATTTTGATGAAATTCATAGATTTCTCACTATTAGAAATGCTAATATTCAGTGAAAATAGTGGGAGGAAAAAGGTTATCATTTTTCCTACTGCAGGCATAACCATCAAGGCTAAAGCTTTGCATTACTTCATTTCTGCTAAGTTGATGCCCATTGATAATATTAATAAGGTAACAAGGGATAGAATTATTTTAAATTATGTAATTCATAAGGGTTTTTCTATAGATGTAGAACATATAATTTATAATTTAATTTGTAATATGATTAAATGTAGTACTATAACAAGTTTAGGTCACCCCTTTTTTATTTATGCTTTATGTATTTTGGTTGGTGTGGTAAGGGAGGTAGATGATGATTTTTTTTATACAAAGGGCTCCCTCACTAAAAGGTCAATTGAATGATTAGGATCAAAAATAGAGGTAGAAAAAAGTTCACATGTGCCTCAATCCAGATCCCGATCTTTTATAACTTTACATTATTAACTCCAAGAAATTGAAGGGGAAGTATTTGACTTGCGCAAGGGGTTAATAAAAGCAATCGATAGTAACTGGAATTTGAAAAAAAAATTGATTATCATATGGGTTAGCAGTTATAACAATTTTCTTATATGACTGAGTATAACTCAATACTCATTCGCATGTTCAAAAGCTGCAACTTCAATGTAGGCCCAAACCAATTTTTTTATTTATATTTATTATTATTATTAATTTTTTGTAGTGTCATAATATGAATCCTATGTTAACCACCAATAAGAGCAAGAAGAGGAAGAAAAAGAAGAAGAAGAAGAAGAAGGGGAGGAGGAGGATTACTGTGAAAGTTTATTTTTGTGTATTTTTTATTTAATATAGTTTTTAAGTTTTTGTATTTATATTTTTCTTTTTTCAAGTAAAAATTAATGTTAAATGTTAATTTCTCAAATTTGTTGTATTTAAATGTGTTGTTACATGATGTTAGTTAGTAACCCCAAACTTTAATTATTTTACCTCTTGAAATTGATATATTTGCATTTTAAGCTTGAGGTTAGTTTGAAAAATAATGAAAAATTCATAGAAGCTAAAATTCATTAAACAAAACTTCAACTCAAAATAGCAATTTACATTTAAGATTTATTTAATCATTGAATTGATTTCAAACTAATAATAACCAAATATCTCAGAAAATTTAGTAATTTTTATTATGTTAAAAATTTTCCTTAAGCACACACATCACACATAAAAGTTTCTTAATGTATTTAATAAATTGAAATTAAAATAAATAAAAATACATATATGATGTAGGACGAGAGTAACTTTTATGATATGAAGTTTATTATACTAATAATTTTTAAATCCTCATAAAAGAGCAATGATAAATTCACACTACTATTGAACAAATTCAAAATATTTTGAATTTAATGAAGTTGAAATATTCCAACTAAAGTTATATAAACCACACTAGAGATCTAAATCTTATAAATATAAACAAATAATTGAAAACTATGAATGATCTAACATGTAGCAGATTTAAACAAACAAGTAGTCAAGCAGGGATAAGTTCAAGTCGACCTCTACAAATAGTCCATCATTGTGAAGGTTAAGTTCCTTCCTTAGAATTCCTTCTTTAATGGCTGCAAGCTCACACACTCAAGTAGTCCATTACTCTAGAAGAAAGTACACAATAAAAGAGTGAAATTTTTATTCTAAAGCCAAGTACCAAGCATTACAAGAGCCTCCCTATTTATAAGGTTAGGAGGGAAAGTTAAAAATACTTAAAACTAACTTCAAACTCAAACCTACTACCATCATAACCACACTACATAAGCCATGACATAAAAATAGGCCAAAACATATAAAACATAATATAAAATTTTAAAGTTTAATAATACATAACCTAAATTATAATATAAAGCCTAATACATTGATTTAAGCTTTACGACTATGACATCGACGATAGTGATTATGATGCCCTACAAAAATATAATAAAAAATAAGATAATTTAAATTATTATTAATAGGAACTTTTAGAATATTGTTAAGTAAAGAAAGTTATATTAAATTGACTCAAGATTTTAGCATATTTATCATGAGTTACAATGCCAATATAGTGTTCTTCTACACACACACACACACACACACACACACACACACACACATATATATATATATATATATATATATATATATATATATATATATATATATATATATATATATATATATATATATATATATATATATATATATATATATGATCATTCAAAATAGACCTTCGTGGATGTGCTCCACCATCTTTATGGGATAGGCTAGGAGTATGTTCTATTATTGGGTAGGTTTGTATAAGAATTCAACCAGATTTCCCTTAATATTTATGTTAGGATTTATTTTGATCTGGGTTCTTCTTCCTCGAAATTACAAAAAATCTCCTGTATGCTTCTTCACGGGCAAGTACAAATTCAACACGTACTCTCTTTAATGAACAAGTACAACCCAACATGTACTTTTCTTAATGGGCAAGTACAACCCAACAAGAAATCAAGACAAGCAAAGAAAAAGATATAAGTATAACTCTCAATTTTAAAATATTTTTACACTCAAAATCTAATCTATACTAATATTATGTCAATTGAATATTAATGAAAAAGAGAGCTCACTTTAACTTTGAAAAAAAATTAAAACAAGATATTTAATCAAGTTTTAGTGCAATTAAGTAACTTAATGTTGCTTGAATGATCTTTACAAAGTTTGAAATGATTTTATTGAATGACTTTGAAATGAAAACTAAAATGCAATCACAAAAACATTACTTTGAATTCTTTTTAACACAAGCTAACTTTTATTCAAATGATAAATGTATTTTCAATTAGAATAACTCAACAACCACTTAAATAAAAATTTGAATTATATCACATGAAAGCTATCAAATAGCATATGCATAATCAAGTTGAATACAAGTAATCAACAAGCACAAAATAATTTATCCAAGATGTGGTGTGGTCGACCAAATGGAGAAAGAGATTAAATAGGATGTTAAGCACAATCAAATTGAACCAACCTATATGAAACTTTGACCCAACAGGATGAACAAAGGATATTCAAATGATTAAGCACTTAGGAAATTAAAAATATTAAAAGATACTTGAGCCAAACAAGAAACAAAAGGAATATTCAATGATTAAACACAAAATAAATTGATTTATTTATGTTTGCTTTAGGCTGAACAAAAATTCAAAAGATTATCAAGCAATTAAGTCCACACAAATTGATCTTCATATGTTTGTTCTTGGCCAAATAAAATTTAAAAATTTTGTGATGAATGAACACAAGAAAATTTACATAACCTTATAAACTTTAAAGCTAAGAAGAAATAAAAGAAGTTTAAGAACTTAGCACCTTAGAAATTCAACACCAAGGAATTGATGTTTTTGGCAAAGGGAAGAAACACACCAAACCTTCACTTTTCCTAATCAATCTTCAGGTCAAATAAATGTTTAAGGGAAAGGGAAGAATGACGAGAAATGTTGAACTTGAATCACAGAAAATCTCTAAGAATTGCTTTAGCAAGGATCAATCAAGGATGGGCAAGATAGCAAGAAAGAGTTTTTGCTTTTTGGAACCTTTTTCAAGTTGAAACAAGGCTCTTAGATAGATGAGGGCGGAGTCTAGAGTTAGCCAAAAATTGATCTAATAAGAGGGAAATTTTTTTGGCATTAATTTGAATTTTAAATTCAAAGGAGAAGGGATTGACCAAAGAGATCTTCCATAGGCCCCTTTACAAATTTGTTTAAACCTAATAAGGAATGTTTGCTATGTGATTCATGACTAAGGATAGATGAATTACCATAAAAAATTCAGCTAAGTAGATTTAAACATGAAGGAGAGAGTTTTGAATAGAATAAATCCATGGAAAATCCATTCAAGGATTTTGGCCAAAAGAGGGTTTTCTAAAATATGAAATTCGCAAAATAATGCATGAAGCAATTTGGATCAAAACTGATTGTATTCTACACTTATCGAATGTTTAAATAATATCTAAATTTATTGAATTTGAGGCATAGTGGCTGGCCTCCCTTAAACTTTTCTAAAATAGGTCAAATTGAAAAAAATAATAATTTTGAAACAGAGGGCTGATTTGAATTTTAATTTAAAATACCTTATAATAGATTAATTAGGCTCTAAATATTACATAAAAATTTTGATTTGATTCAGCAAGTACATGTCATGCATGAAGAAGTTTGAATTAAAGAATAATTCAAAAATAATTCAAATGAATTTTAAAATATAAAAAATGAGAGAAAATAATATGGAAATGTATTGAATGAACTTCACACAATTTATTACAGAAAATCATTAAAAAATTGCTGCCAAAATAATGTTAAGATGAAAATGATAATAAGAGAGAATAAATAATAGTAGGAGAGAGAATAAAAGGAAAAAAGGATAATATTTGGATAATCCAATTTTCATGCATTAAAAATTATAAATAAAAATTATGAATGGTATGAAAATGGTTTAATAAAGCTTAAACATAATTTATCTTGCTTGAACACACATTTAATAGAACTTAAATCATGTATTTAGTTCATACTATCCAAAATAGATAACTTAATTAATAACTACCATATTAAGATATAGAAAAATATAAATAATTTAGAATGATGAATCTAAAAATGAATGATTCATTTAATTTAATTTAGTGATCTTTTTGTTTAACTTAATATAGTTACTCCCATAAAAAGTTTCGCCTAGTCCATATCTAGTAGCTTTAGCAATTTGATATAATTGAAGAACCAGGAGCTAAAGAATTTTTCCTGCACACTTAAATTTAATTTGATTTGTAGCATTTGAAAATGAGTTTGTTATCATCAAAATTAATCCCATATGAGATGGGGCTCATGGAGTGAACAATCTCCCTCTTTTTGATGATGACAAACATGTGTTGGTGATAAATAGTGATGAAGGTTAAAACTGACTTTTCATCAACCTTTGAAAATATAATTTGCAAACGACAACAACAACAACAACAAGCCTTCATCCCACTAAGTGGGGTCAGCTACATGAATCCTTCGTCTCCATTGTGTCCTATTATTTGACAAAATCTCATTTAATTTAAGTATATTAAGGTCATTTTTTATACATTTTAACCAAGTCTTTTTAGGTCCACCTTTACCTTTCTTAACATAAGGCAAATCTAATGCATCTAATCTCCTAACCGGGTCATCGGATGGCCGATGTTTTGAAAATATAATTTGCCTTCAAAAAAAAATTGTAGCAAGTAAATAAATAAAATTTTAAGCATTTAAATATTTTAAACCATAATAAAGCATGATTATAACTTGAGTATATAACATGAAAAGGCTCCCCCTAAAATTATGCATCATAAAGAGAAAAGAAACTAACATACTATTTTCTCCCTCTTTTGACAACATCAAAAAGGTTTAACCATGAACAATAATAAAATTACATACTTGGATCTAACATGCCTAACATGTATCTTAGGGTACAAGAACATTCTTCAGGTAATGATTTAGTAAAAATGTCTATAATTTCTAATAAAATCAATATTCACATCACCTTTACTTACATAATCCCGAATATGTCTAACTTCTATGTGTTTAGTTCTAGAGTGTTGGATAGGATTTTTTTGTCAAGCAAATTGCGCTAGTATTATCACACTTAATAGAAATGTGATCTAGTGTGTTGACCTCCATGCATGCGCCATAAGTCAAGTCGAACTCCCAAGGTAAATTCGATGAGCTTCAACGCACAAATTGGAGCTGAAATGAGCTCGACGGCACCAAAAATCAATCAAAATGACCTCCAATCGATGAACGGACTCTGCTATCACATTCATAATATCAAAATTGATCAAAATATGCATTTATATAGTTCGACGCTTGACCAATCAAGAAGGAGGGCTGTCGATGTGCTGACACATATATTGAGGTCAGAAAGCTGTGATGATGCCCAAATGACCTTCGTTCACAAAATTAATCATACCGTTAGCATCATAATATCAAAAGCTATCAAATGAGACAATTGTCGCTCAATTAGGATGAGTATGCATGAGTATCGAGTAATCGGATGCAACAACATGTAAATCGAAGCTAAAATACACTCGATGGCACTAAAAATTAGTTGAAACAACCTCCAATCAATGAACAGACTCTGTTATTGCATTCAGAATATCGAAATTGATCATAATATGTATCTTGCATAATTTGACAGTCGATCGATCAAGAAGGAGGGTCGCCAATGCGCTAACATGCATATTGAGGTCGAGAAGCTGCGATGATGCTCAAATAATCTCTGCTCATGAAATTGATCATGATGTTAGTGTAGAAATGCCAAAACCTATTAAATTAGATAGTTTGCACTCAATTCAAATGAGTCTGGATGAAAATCAAATGAGCGGAAGCGACGATGCGCAAATTTGAACTAAAATTGACCCCGATTCGACACCGACTTGAATCAAATGGTCTCCAATCATGAAACAGACTGCGTCGTTGCATTTCGGACATTAGAGTAACCTCAAATTGACATATATAATGCATATGTAATGATATCGATGTAAAAATCCAAATTATGCCTATTTAAAAAATAAAAAAATCCTATAAATATCCCCCTTAAAATTAGTCGAAACAACCTCCAATCAATGAACAGACTCTGTTATTACATTCAGAATATCAAAATTGATCATAATATGCATCTTGCATAATTTGACAGTCGACCGATCAAGAAGGAGGGTCGCTAATGCGCTAACATGCATATTAAGGTCGGGAAGCTGCGATGATGCTCAAATGATCTCTGTTCATGAAATTGATCACGATTTTAGTGTAGAAATGCCAAAACCTATTAAATTAGATAGTCTGCGCTTAATTCAGATGAGTCTACATGAAAATCAAGTGAGCGAAAGCGATGATGCATAAATTTGAACTGAAATTGATCCCGATTTGATACTGACTTGAACCAAATGGTCTCCAATCGTGAAACAGACTGCGTCATTGCATTCAGGACATTAGAGTAACCTCAAATTGACATATATAATGCATATGTAATGATATCGATGCAAAAATCCAAATTATGCCTATTTAAAAAATAAAAAATCCTATAAATATCCCCCTTAAAACCATAAACCTAATTTCCCATCCCCACTCCCCATAGCATTGTCTCTCCTCAGATCCTCCTCCTCTCTCTCTCTCTCTCTCTCTCTCTCTCTCTCTCTCTCTCTCTCTCTCTCTCTCCTCTCATTTAAACCCGCCTCGGCCATCCTATGCTACATAGCGAGGTTTCCTCAAAACCCTTTAACTATAGCAGAATCGTTCAAGATCACTATAAAGATGTTCATGTAATGTTTGCACAGATTAAATAACATTCAGACATCTGGTGCATCTAGTACACACCACCACCAGACACCAGACACTAGTGCTCATGCACGCGAGTGCTGCGTGTGTCGGGTGGAAGGCCACGCAGTCTGCGGAGTGCCTCCATCGCAGTGCCCCCGCGCCCATGCTCACTCGAAGCCTGTGTAGACTATAAGTACCCCTACATGCCTTTCTTGGCATGGTGGGGAAATTGCTACTTTTTTGCATGTGTATAAGTACCCGTACATGCCTTTCTTAGCATTGTGGAAAAATCTATTTTAGCACCTTCGAGTCTCATACATGCCTTTCTTGGCATGGTGGGAAGGCGCATTCAAGCCATAGTTTATACCACTCATACACGCCTCTCCTAGCTTGGTGGGTAGGCGTAACATACCCGAAGTAGCCCTCTATATGGGGATGATGTTGGGATGTTACCAAAATGCTACCAAACTTCACATCGACAAGGAGACCTACACAGCTTGACATAAAGCCATGCCGCAATATAAAATTATCATTTAAACTAACATTGTAGGTGTATAAGTACCTATACACGCCTTTCTAGGCATGACAGAGAAATTTATTTCAGTAGATACCTTAGAGCCCCATACATGCCTTTCTTGGCATGGTTGAAAGGTGCATTCAGGCTGTGATTTATACCACCCATACACGCCTCTCTTGGCATGATCGGTAGGCCCATCATACTCGAGATAGCCCCTTATATGGGGATGATGCTGATATATTATTGAAATGCTGCCAAACTTCACACTGATAGGGGGACCTACACAGCTTGACATAAATCCATGCTGCAATATAAAATTATCATTTAAACTAACATTGCAGGTGTATAAGTACCCGTACATACCTTTCTTGGCATGGTAGTGAAATCTATTTCAGTAGATACCTTAGAGCCCCATACATGCCTTTCTTGGCATGTTGAGATGACGCATTTAGGTCGTGATTTATACCACCCATACATGCCTTTCTTGGCATGGTGGGCAGGCCCAGCATACCTGAAGTAAGCCCCTACACAGGGATGAGGCCGAGATGCTACTGAAATGCTGCAAAACTTCTACACTGATAGTAGGCATAAAAATTAATTAAAATTCAACTAAAAAGCTAAAATTGATATTTTAAACTAACATTGTAAGTATGTAAGTACCTGTACACGCTTTTCTTGGCATGGTGAAGAATTTTATGCTTCATACAGGTACTTTAGAGACCCATACATGTCTTTCTTGACATGGTGGGATGACGCATTCGACTATGGTGTTTACACCACTCATACATGTTTTTCTTGGCATGGTGGGCAGGCCCAGCTCCCATTATAGCCCCTTATGTAGGGACGACGCCGGGAGGCTACCAAAATGCTGTCAAAATTTTATCTAAGAATTTATACTTGCAATGGAATTCAGTCAAAACAAGCAATATTATGCAAATTCCTTAGATTTAAATTAATGTTCAATGGAATCACCTGCATGGGCCCTAACATTATGCTGAATACTTAAACATAGTGTCTGAGGATGCTACATGAGTTGATTCCCGGTTGGGTCTTAAGACTAGGTCCGGGTTAACAAAACCTAAAAATCTAATGATATTATTATAATATTTTTAACCTAATAAAACATCTGAGAAGTTAATTCTATCATATGACAGTAGATTTGATACTCTATTATTAAATTAATAGAGTTGATAGGATCTAAAATAATAAACCACCCTAATGATGGCTGTGTTAAATGAAAATTTTAACTGGAGGGATACTTCCATTGGAATATGATTACAATTTTAAAGTAAATTAACTTATATTGAATATCAATCTAAATGAAAAATTTAAAATATCATTGAGCTATAATTATCTATGTGAATTTAATATTAAAAACTTAAAGTTAAAATTTAACTCACGTTCCATAATTATTTGTCAGAGGTGATAAATTAAGAAAACTCTAGTTCACAAAAGAGCCGATGTCAAATTAAGTACTCAACTATGTTTACTCTCAAATAATCTCAAGCTAATAAGGATGTGACCCGTGTCCTCTGACTACGTGGCTTACCCAGTAGGCTCCACATAATATAGTTATGACTAGAGTCCTCTGACTGGGTGGTTGTCGCCAAGTGACTCCACTATATCATGGTCATGACTGTAGCCTGTATGCTCCACAATGGATTTTCCCTTTTAGTTGTGAACCATAGGGTATATTTGATAGGGTAAAAAGCCCTTTATTATCTAAGGTAAACTTAAGCATGTTTCCTTAGACAAACACCACCCTAGGTTTACAAGGATTTCTTGGACCATGTAACCCATGTGTTGCTAATAAGGATCCTTCGATCAGGTTGGGTGGACTACCTCCTCTGACTAAGTAGACTAGGGATGGTGACAACCTGAGATGATGTAACCATGGGATTTAGATCAGGCGTGTCATCGTTCCCCCAACCATCCACTTTAAGTTAAATATAATGATTTTCATAAATCTAAACTTTAAAACTCCACATGTTGTTATTATATGCTACACACTAAGTGACCTAATGACTAGCCTTAATCAAAAGTTCTCTCTCATCACTAAGAGGGGTAATTAACTATAGGTGCTTGCGCCTATAGGAAACTTGGAACCAGATCTAAAGTCCTCACA
The DNA here is from genome assembly GCA_021442155.1 of Cymbidium sinense. Classification (NCBI taxonomy): domain Eukaryota; kingdom Viridiplantae; phylum Streptophyta; class Magnoliopsida; order Asparagales; family Orchidaceae; genus Cymbidium; species Cymbidium sinense. The sequence goes on from CM038219.1 coordinate 67,653,703, forward strand.
AAATGATGGTGAAATCTCTAGGTAGTGTCTTATCTACTATTCCATTTGCCTTTTGAAAATTTGGCTGACATCAAATCAAACTCTCTTCATTGAGAGGTCAGTGGGGAATTTTCAGAGCCCACATAGTGTAATTCCAAAATCTTCTAATTTTTGCTTCAATCAAAGAACTTAAGTAACACACCTTCCAACAACTATATACTCAGCTTTAGTAATTGAAAGATTAATGGAGTTCTGCTTTCAAGATAAAAATGATACTAATGATGATCCTAAAAATTGATAAGTTCCTGATGTGCTTTTCTTATCTACTTTACATCTTACAAAGTCAGCATCAGAATAAGCAATCAAGTCAAATGAGAGTGAATTTTTTGGGTAATCTAATCTAGAAGTGCCAATTAAATAATGAAAGATACACTTAATAATAATTAAATGAGATTTTTTTAGAGCAGCCTGAAAATGAGCACATAAACATAAAACAAACATAATATCATGCCTACTAACAGCAAAATACAAAAGAGAACCAATCATACTTATATGAAGTTTTTGATCAACTGGTTTTCCTGACTCATTTAAGTCAAGTTTAATAGAGGGGATCATGGGAGTCTTACTATATTTTAAATTTTTTTACATTAAATCTCTCTATCAAGTCATTGGTATACTTGGTTTGACAAATAAAAGTGTCTTTTTCTTATTATTTTACTTGAAGTCCTAAGAAAAATTTGAGTTCACCCATCATAATTATCTCAAATTCTTTAGACATCAAAGATCAAAATTCAACACAAAATGATTCATCTGTATTGCTAAATAAAATATCATCCACATAAATCTAAACAATAGTCAAATTATCACCTAAATTCTTAAGGAATAAGGTGATATCTACTCTGCCATTCCTAAAACCATGATATATAAAAATGCTACTCAATCTATTATACCAAGCTCTAAGAGCTTGTTATAAATCATACAATGCTTTCTTCAATTTAAAAACATGATCCAAAAATTCTACATTTTCAAAACCAGGAGGTTGTTCTATAAAGGCATCTTGATCTATAAATCCATTTTAAAAAAAATGCACTTTTTACATCCATTTAAAATAATTTAAAGTCTTTGTAATAGGCATAGAAAAGGATCATTCTAATAGCTTCTAATCTAACTATAGAGGCAAAGGATTCCTCAAAATCTATCCTTTTAACCTGAGTATATCCTTGAGCAACTAATCTAGCCTTATTTCTAATAATGTGTCCTGAGTCATCTAAATTATTCCTAATGACCCATTTGGTTCCTATAACATTTTGATCTTGTGGTCTAGGAACTAAATCCCATATATCATTTATAACAAATTTATTTAATTCTTCTTCTATTGTTACAATCCAATCGTGATATTCCAAAGCTTCATTTATTGATTTTGGTTCAATCTCAGATAAGAACATATAATGATTTATCATTTTTTTAGATTGTCTTCTAGTTCTAACTCCTTGAGAGGGGTCTCTAATAATCATTTTGGATGATTCCTAATGAATTCCCAATCTTTAGGTAAGGAATCATCTATATTTTCTTCCAAACGCATTTTCTTAAAATCATCTACCTCTTTTTCAATCACATCATCTTTAATAGGATCTATAGGATTTTCATCAAATATGATATGTACTAATTTCTCAATAATCAATTTACTTTTATTATAAATTTTATAAGATCTACCAATCAAAGAATATCCTAAAAAGATACCATCATCAAATTTACTATGAAACTTTCCTAAAGAGTATTTACCATTATTCAAAATGAAGCATTTACAACCAAAGATATGAAAATAACTAATCTTAGGTTTCTTACCAAAGAATAACTCATAAGGGGTCTTACTTAAAAGAGGTCTCAAGTTAACATGATTCATAACATAGCATGAAGTGTTAACGGCTCCTGCCCAAAAAACTTAAGCAACTTATAATCATCAAGCATAGCTTTACTCAATTCAATTAAAATTCAATTTTTTCTTTCAACAACACCATTTTGCTAAGGGGTTTTAGGAGCAAAAAAATTATGCTTAATATCAAATTCATCATAAAAGTTTCTAAAATTTTTATTTTCAAATTCACCATCATGGTTAGATTGACTTTTGCTGACAAGAAGATTTTTATCACGTTGAATATGCTTAACAAATTTTTTTAAATGTTCAAAACCATCATTTTTATGAATTAAAATATAACCTAAGTAAATCTTGAATAATCATCAACAATAAAAAAACCATAGAATTTTCCACCTAAACTAGCAGTGATAACTTGACCAAAAAAATCCATATGCAATAATTCTAACTGTCTAGTTGTAGAAACAATACTTTTATTTTTGAAAGAATACATGCATCACAAACATAATCAGAATAAAATTTCATTTTAGATAAACCATCAACAAGAGAAATTTTTGTAATTTTGTTTAATGAATGCATGTTAATATGGCATAACCTTTTATGTCATAACCAAACATCATCAAGTGAACTTTTGAAACAAAGTAAACTTAAATTTGTATTACTTGCATTCTCAAAATCAATAAATAAATATTTTTGTATATATGACCATTAAGAAAAATAGTTTCCTTATTTCTAATAGTACAGAAAGATGCATCAAATTCATTATTAAATCTATTATCACATAATCGACTAATAGAAATAAGATTATGCTTTAAACCTTCAACAAAGTAAACTCTATATAAAGTAATTGAATCCTTAGAAATAGAATCAACTACAATTATCTTTCCTTTAGTATTATCCCCATTAACTACAAATCCTTCTTTACACAGTTCTATAAATAATATATATCTTTAAAAAATAGAAAAAATAATTATAAGGTGTTATTTGAGGCTAAATATCATTATTGTACTTTAAAATTATGGCAATCTAAACTAATTAAATAAAATTATAGAACAATAAAGATCATAATTTCAACTGAGAATGTAAAAATTATGCTTATATATGTCATAAAAACAACTTATTATTAAAAGTCAATTCATTCATTTTCATAAGAATCAACTATGATAATATACACTAAAAAGTTTAACTTAATAAAAATATTAGTTAATCATAAGAACTTAAAATGTTATAGTTTAAAATTATGAAAAAAAAGAATAAGCATTAAACTAGAAATTTTATTTTTAGTTAGAAATTTTTATTTAGTTATTTTAGATTTCCAAAAATATTTATTATCAAATAGCTCAAAATGGCAATATATGGACAAATGTTTCAAATGATTTGAGGACAAGAATAATTTGAGTTTGGGGGTATTTTATAAGTGTTAAATTTATAAAAATTGATATTATTAAAATTTTTTTAACATATTTTTATATGTTAAAATGTATTTATTATAAGAATATTTTGTGTTGTAATAAAATTTCTTTTAAAAAATAAATAAAAAAGAAGAAATTTAGGCCTATTATCACGGCGCTGAAAATGGCTTAAATTAGGCCAATTTTACAGGAAGGCTAGTGCCTAGGTAGCATCGTGGCGCTAGGTTAGGCTCATTTTAGAATTATTTAATAACAAGCTTAGCACCACAATGCTATGACCCAATCAAATAGATTTGAGATAATTTAGTGATGGTTTCAAGTAGTTTTCAAGGCAGTTTTGGCAGAGGAATAAAAGCAACTAATTATGGTTATTTTTAGGCTATAAATAAAAGATATTGCTAAGAGAAAATTACTTTTTTTTTAAAATTTTTTTTTAGTTTTTGACAAGTTAGTAATTATAGTAATAGTATTTGAAAGTGTAGTGACAACACTTGGAGTGTCACTCTGAGTATTGTGAGCTATGTGCTGTGTGCTTGGAGTGTAGTAGTGTGTTTTTCTTAATCAAGTCGTAGAGAAAGAGATCAAAAGCAAGCCTTTTAATTAGAAAGAATTGAAGAATTGTGAAGGGTGGACTTAGAAGACTTACTCGATGTGTGCTTTTCTTTCTTCTCTGGTGTTCCTACATCTTATTTTACAACATTTAATGAGATTTCTCTCTTCTCTACTATGAAGCACAAATCTATAAAATGCCCTGGATTTATGTGAATTTTCTAGATTTTTGTATTTGTTAACCTCATTTTGGATGTGGCTAACATCATTTCTAGTACTAGTAATTAGGGCACTTAATCTTAGATTAGGAGCCTCCCAACTAAGCACTTAGAACACTACACCAAATGATGTAGTTCATCCTCCTTGGATTTGATCTAAACTAATAGATTTTGATAGATTCAACTCAAATCTCAAACATAAATTAAATCAAACACATTTCACTTGAAACTTGAATTTATTTGAGCTTAAAGCAAGGTGATTAAGGTGATTAACCTATTTACCCTATCTAAGTTAAAAATTAATTAAATCCAAGAGAAAAATAAAATCAAAACAAATCCAAATAAATCAAAATTCAAATCAAATCAAATCAAAGAAATTCAAATCTAAATCAAGGTAAAAAATGGGTAACACCTTTTCCATGAATTTCAAAGGTCAACCCAGCAAAATTTGACCAAATAAAATCATTTCAAATAGTTTAAATGAAAACATAAATATGACTAAAATGAATTTTAATAATATAAATACAATAAGTCTTTAATTGGGCTAAATAGATCATCTAACCTAAATAAGCCCTATTGGGTTCAAACTCAAATCAAACTAAAATAACTCAATTTCATTGTCCAAAATCACATGGAAATGGTAATCAAACATAATTCAATCCATCATTGAGTCCAATTTGATAAATTTGGCCTTTTGACCCAAATTAACTCAAACTTAACCCATTAAGCCTAACTTAGGTCAGCTGGGTCAAAATTAATATCAATTTGAAATCAAATGAAATTGATCACTCTAAATCATCTCACACATGTGAGTAAACATGATTGGAGTCCAAACATAATTTGATTAAGTCAAATTTTATCATTTGACTTAATTAAATTTAACTTAATCCATTTATATCAAAATGGGCCAAGTTGACTCAAAATTGAATTAAATACTCATATGACATGGGTAATTGAATTTTTAATTATCCATTGAAAAATTAATAATAATTTAAACTCAAACCTAAAATAAATCAATCAAGAGAAACATGATTAAAATATTTGGATTTAAATCAAATCTAAATGTCATAATTAAACACGAAATAAACCTATGCTTGAATCAAACACATTCAAACCCATCTAAACTCATTCAAACCCATCCTAAGATGGGTTAAGGGTGATTGGCAGCCAATCTTAAGCAACTTAATAAACTCTAAGTCAATCCAAAACAAAATAATATGCCATGGCAAGCCAAAGGTGCATGAAGCCAAATATAACTCCCCAATCTCTACATTCTTTTTGCCCATCCACCTCAACACCTCTAGATAGATGTAAAGTAGACAAAAACCCTTACACTTAACCTCCAAAGGTGTCAATCCCCATGGCTAACTAAGAGAAGAGGAAAAGCATAAAAAGGCTCTTGGCCTCTAATGACAAAGTAATAGAGAGACTATCTCAAGCTAATTTGAGCATTCCATCACCTTCCACGAGTGAAATAAAGTCAAGCGTACCTATACCCTGATTCCATTGCTGCTAAGAGGTCAGAGAATGATCAAGCTCACTGAAATACATTGGTTCCTTGGTCCATAGGCCAATCCATAAGGAGAAAATCCAATTCCACCTTCCCATAACCTCATCACATCATTTTAAAAGCTATTTGAATCAATCCCATCGCTAAAGATTATCATCAATGAGGTACGCCATTAACTGGCCCATTTAAGCTTTCAATTTTGGTCCTTTGTGAAGAAAACTTGATCTCAAGAGAGATCAAGCTGTATAGATGTGATCTATATGATGTCTTGATGGTTTTGGAAGTGAAATCGAGCAATTTTAATGGTTGGATCATCAGAAATCATCCCAAATCAATGGATGACTCTCATCTTTTACAATTGCTAAAGGAGGTGAAGTCTGCATCATCTATTCCTTATAAAGGAACAGGTGGCAGAGATTTAGCTGGTTGAATGGATTAAAATCTTTATAGAAAACCAGCATAAACATTTAAAATGTCTGATCTTTGATTGGATGGCCCAAATCAAAACCATGTGTGTTGCCTTTTTAACATAGGATCCATGTGGATCCCACGTGGATGAATGGTGTGATGCCACATGTAAAGTAGCACCACGTGGTGTCGATGCAGTTAAAGATGAAAATCAAGATTTTTTATTTTAAAAATTGTAAAAAAATGGTAAAAACATTAAAAAAATCTTAATCAATCAAATAATAATCCAAAAAATTTAAATAAAAGCTCTATGGATTCATCTCAATGAGAGGATTCCATTAAAATTAAAATCTCCAAATTTTGTGGAGTACCATTTTATTAATTTAGATACAAATAAAAAATTTTAAAACCTAAATTAATCCTAAACCATTAAATCAGTCAATATAAATCTTTCAGGAACTAAAATTGATGTTAAAATATATGTCAGAGAATCTTTTCATCATTTATTACAAAGTAAATCAATAGATAAAAAATTTTCAATCCCAAAAATTAATTTTAATAAAATAAATAAATAGTAATTAAACAAAATTATTGAAGATCATAGAAATAACTTAAATTTTCGTAACACACCATAATAAATTTAAATACATCATTGAAACTCCCTAATACTTAATAAAACATAAAATCACCTAATTTAATGATCAATTAAATTAATTAAAAATCAACTTGAACTTAGAAAAAAATATCATAAATCAACCAAAATTTAAAAATTATGAATGAACCCTCTATGGATACATATTCTAGAGAGGAATTCAAGAAAATTAAAACCGCCAAGTAATTTCTTATAAATTAAGCTAAATTTAGATTTTAAAGAAATAATTAAAACTTTAATTAATCTTAAAATATACATTTGATTAAGGTGAAATTTTATGGAACTTAAATTGGCAATGAACTCCATTTGCCTTAAACATTTCATACCCAATTGACCTATAGATTGGGAATTATTGAATTTCCTTATCCCTAGGTCCATATAATAAATAAATAAAGTATAAAATTTTATAAAATCTATAATATAAGTTTAAGACATTATAATATATATGAAAACACTTGAAGAAAACTTTCAAATAATCTGAAAGCAAAGACACTTAATTAAACATAAGCTTGGGATTTAATATTAAGGATAATTAAAAATAAATACGAAATTTAGTTAAACTTCAAACTTAATGATTTAATAATTGATCATAAACTCACTAATAAACTAAAATGTAAAAACCAATTGAAATTAAATTATAATGACATAAATAAACCTTAATTGATCTTAATTGAAGAAACATACTTTAAAGAAATAAATCAAATCAAGATATGATTACAACATTAAAGGAATAAATGAAAAGAAGAATTCAAAATAAACAAAATTAAAACATTCGTTAAACTAAACTCAAATTGAATCTAAATGAGATTAATTAAGATACTTAGGATCTTTGTTAGATCATTGGAATAAACCTACATTATAAGGTGAAGGCTTCATTCTATTAGGATTTAGGATGTTGAATAGAATGGGTACCCCCTAAAATAGACTTTATTATATTCTTCATTGTTGAAAAATTAATTTCATCTTAACATAAAATGCATCTAAAATGAAATCAAATTACAAATTATTAAACCACTTAAATTAAAATCACCAGTGGTAAATTAAATCAATTTTATGGCTAAAAGAAGTTAAAAGAGTAAAAATAATAAATTTTATAATTAAAAATATATGGTATATAGTCTAGACACCCGAGGTCATAGGGCTACTAGTCCGAAGGAGGTCTTGATACCTCGAATCTTTGGTATAATAATGACACATTCCAATGAAGCAAATTTATAAAAATTAAAAATTATAAAAATTAGATTAAATCAAAATTTGAAAACTTAAATTGAAACTTGAATATAAAAAGGCCTAACAATGTCTTGCCACATAAACCCATTTCTTTGACATACTAGATTATTATGTCATAGACCCTAGATTTAGGCTACATTGATCTATGATATTTTTTTGATATTTTGTGATGTGTTGTGATGTATTTTTTATTTTATGGTGTATTTTTCTAGACTGGATGTCTAGGATTGTTTGCCCATTAGGCTGGATGGTAAGACATTCTTTTTAGAACTAACGTTATGTTCTACAAGAGGTTGTGCTAAAAAAGGACTGCCATCATAAATAAATATATAAATGATGTATTCTTCTAAGTATGCTTAAGTACCTATGAATAACCCAATAAGACAGGTAGGCTTGGCAAGCAACTAATCTAAGCCCGTATGTTTATAAATATAACTTCTAGTGTGTTGTTTACATTTTCCTGAAGTTTGTTTTATAGGGCTTAGGATTAATTTTTTAGTTAAAAATATAAATTGAGCTGAGAATTAGATTAGGATCTATCAAGTCTAGGAAAAGTAGGAGCTGTCCCTACCAACAAATAGGTGCATAAGTCCCTTGTGAAGCCTAATGGAGGTTCTTGAAGAAGAGACGATCCTAGAAAGATGACCCCCATAAATTTAAACTTGTAGTTCTAGGTTAGGTTGTATAAGGGCAGAGTTCAATTGCTTATTTTCTCTTGCTTCTGGGGTGTACAAAGGTATCTGGCCACATTGACCTATTCTTTAATTTAAATTGTCTTGATTTACTTTGGGTGCTCAATATAATCAATCTACTTTTTTAGGTTTTTTTTATGCTATGTTTTTTGTGATGAATATATGGATGATTAAGCTCTTAAGAAAATTAATTTAGCCTAGAACTAGCTCTATGAATAACTTAAAATCAATTAAAAATAACTAGCTTTTATGAATCATGCTAGCATATTGTTCTAACTCTGAGAATTGGGCACTCCACCCACTACACATAAGGGGCATCTGACCTTTGAGGATAATCACCTTCCTAAGGAAGTCTGCCTTTTCTTTATGATTTGATCCATGAACACTTATAATTTCATCTCATTTAGGCATAAAATGTATATCCAAAGATCTTAAATGAATCATGAGTCAAAACATCTAAAATCTAAAAAATGTTGCATTAATTAGGATCATTTCATACCCATACATGAACTTAAGGATTAGGGAGTGTCTAGATTCTTAGATTCTTTTTTAAAATGCAATAGCTCAACCATCTTGCAGACATGAGACTTGACATCATGGATTTAAAATTTGCTTAGGTGGTGTTAGCTGGCAGCCCTTCCAAGCTGGTAAGTCTAAAAGAGTCAGGGATAGGTTTATTCCCTCTAAAGATAGGAATGGCTGATAATTCTCAAAAGTGGAACTAGGTCGAGCCTTTGACTCAAAATCAATTATAGACTTAGGATCTGAAGCATCTTAATGGAGTAAGTCTTCAATCCTATGTATTTCAATAGCCTTGTATTGCATATAGGTCCTATATTTCTAATAAAATTTTAACTCAAAATCTAATTTAAAATTTAAAGCCCAAAAATAGGATAGTTAAAATGCCTATTAGGCATCCCAGTATCAATAGGCATTTCATTCTTAACCCTTATTGACTTCTAAAATATGTCTTTCCACTTTGTAATGTTCCCCATTGAATTTTTCAAATACTATTTGGAAGCCAACTTAAAAATCCATAGAAATAATAACTTATTTATTTAATCGAGATTATTTTTAGGAAGAGATCCTTAATTCCTAAGATATAATTAACTATAGGGGCTTACCCTTATAGGGAACCATGAACCCAATTTAAAATAAAACTTGATCTAGGGAAAACTCTCTGGTACATTAAAGACCCTTTAGCCTTTTGAGTCTTTTATTAAATGATAAAATCCATTATAGGATAACATGATTTTTTATCAAGATAATATATTTACTTTTTAATGATACATTTTATCATCCAAATAAAAAATTCTTAAATTCTATGTAGTGTCATAAATTTTTCCCACAGGGCTATTTTTTGGTGACTCTAATAGGAATGATTCCTCTCTCCATATTTAGAAATAAGCTATTATTTCTAGGTATTGATAATATACATGTGTTTTCATGGGTCAAGATTGTCATTCTTTTCATTGAATATCTCTCCATTTTACCCTTGTTTGAGTATTTTTAACATCCACTTCTAGCAGCCCCCTTGGCTCATCATCAACCTCCTCAAGGCTATAAGTCTCGTATTCCCATATATGGAGGGAAGGCAATAGACCAGTTGATCTACTTGCAAAGCATGGAGCACAACATCATATCCTCTCAACTTCCAAGCACCCTGGCATAGAACTGAGCTTAGTTGTACATAGTGACAAGCTAGGCCTCCCATACATTAGAATAAAAATACTTGATAACCACCCCCTTCTTTATGTAAAAATATTTAACATCCACTAAAAGAGCGAGGATAAAATTAACCCACTTATTGAAATTAACTAAGATAGATCTATAACTCCTTTATTTAAAAAAATGATCTTTTTAAATAAAAAAATCCTAGCCATAACAAAATTGGCTAAAATTTTATGATTGGTCAAAAGCTTTTCTTTTCACTACATTTTGGTTATTATTAATTATGGTTTACATAAAATTTTTATTTTGCAAACAAAAAATGGTTGGATAACTCATCTTCGCTACTTCGTCCAGGATTAGCTTTTCTATGGTTAGTAGTAGGTTAGATGATGGTTTTTCTTTCAAGTTTGGAGCTGGATTTGAGAACTTAAACATTATAGCTAATGGAATGACAGTAGCTCTTATTAGTGAGGTGGTTAGTAAAAATAAACAACCCATTTTGGAATTCTCTAGTACACTTCTTTTTATCCCTACTAAAGGTAGAAGCATTTCTAGTTAGGTCATTGAGAGGGTCCAAATGGGTCATGCTTATAAAAATATCAAGTTTCCCACTCCGGAGGCATTGGCTACTCCTTTCCTTTCCTTTCTAGTGCCTTTAAAATAGGGTCTGCTTCAAAGCCCCCTGAAATGACCAAAAGCCAAATAAAGAATGAGGGAAGAAGGCTTAGAAGGATAGCCCTCAGAGAAAGAAAATAAATAGAAGTACTAGAAATATAGCTAATTAGGGCCAAGGATGGATACACCCTCCCTGATACTTCCCCTCTTATAGTAGGAAGCAGATATCATTCCCCTCTTATAGGAGGAAGCAGTTATCACCCTCTTTCTATAGCCTAGGGAGAAAAGGATGTATTTAGGATAGTGAGTTCTTTACTTTGCCCCTTTATTCATGAAAGTAAGAAAAATTTTATGATTCTAAATAGAGAAACACATGGCACGCTATGCCAGATCTTCCATAGGATCCCTGGACCATCATCTTACACTATGAAGGATTACTCAAGGCTATAAAAGATCAAGCATCAAAGAACCTAGGAAAATAAATTCTAGGAAGACCTACCACTTCCTAGAATCAAGGGAAGAGGAAGGTGGGCATTCCTATTAGAGTAAAACATTCATATCATGTGCCTGTGGTGTCAGGTCTATATCATTGCCTGAGAAAATCATTGACTTGGCATATAAATTAGTCAGTTAGTTTAGCGAAAGATAGAATCTTCCCTAAGAAAGTAAACATGAATGTCTACATTTGGATAGCTCCATTTCCCCTTGACCCTATAGTTTTTCACCATCTTCATAATTAGAGAGAGAGAGAGAGAGAGAGAGCATAACACTAGGCCTATCATAGACAGGCCTTCATCATCTCAACCTAAGCCTTAAGTTGAAGGATGTTTTTAGTAGGGGAACAAAGTCCCTTTATCCGTCTCTTTATGACAGAGAGATCATGAATGAGTGACACCTTGGCTTGGGAGCCACTCTTGATATAGAGGTAGTCCATGCTATCCAAAAGCTTCTATTGTGTAAAGCATCTAAGGTAAAACCCATGGATTTGGTAGATTAGTCTAATGCCATCCTTGATAACACTGATGTTCCATTTCATCTAATGAGGAAAACATGGAGAATATTATAAACTAAGATGTTGAAAATAAAAAGATAGAAAGAATTAAAAATATTTTGATTTAGAATAGGATGATTTACTTGACGATGACTCAAGGTTGGCTGTGGCACATATCTATATAGTAGTTATAAGAGCGTCAAAGAGAGAGTAGGACAAGAAACAAAAAAAATCTTATAATCACATAAGAAGAATGATCATATTACTATGATGGAAAAGAAGATGGAAGAGATGATTTCTACCATGCAATCACTCCAAAGCATGATCCCTTCCCCTTCACACTCTCATCCTGTAGGACAATCTGAAGTAACCCATCCCATTGAGAAGAAAAAACTCAATTTAGAGGAATATCATCAAGAGTGCAAGCTTGCAAATGATATACCACCTACAACTAACTTAAAGTCTTTGGTGGAACAATGAGTCAAGAAGCTTTAGCACAGTGACGAGGCACATGCTTTATTCCAAAGGGTAGACCATACCCTGAGAAATATGACTCCATTTCATATCCAAAAGGATTTGTACCTCTTTCTTTTAAATAGTTGATGGGATTGGGATACCCAAACAACATCTAGCTCACTTCCATGCAAGTTACTATAATTTTGGTGGAACAATGCTCTATAATTTAGATAGCTTATTAGCAGTTTGATCAGAGTTACTTTTGATTGGTATGAAAAATATGGAATGGTTCAATTCGCACTTTTACTAAACTGGAAATTATGTTTGTGAAAAGATTCATGAGCTGCCAATACCACATCATTGTAAGAGACTTAGTGCTAAAAATATGCATTTGCATTAGAAAATAAAGAAGTATAAAAGGGTTAAAAAAATAACAAATATAAGAGGTTACATGTTTTCTATCCTCCTTAGAAATGACAAAAAAAGATGGAGGAATAGTATCTATGTCACCACTATACCACAAAAAGTCAAAACCTTTAGCTATCTCTACACAAATATCCGCTAGTCTGTTGTTACCTCTGCTTGTGTAGGAGAACAAAACTTGGTGGAAATTCTTTAGAAAGCTGATGTCAGGGCCCTCCATAGGCCTGGTTGCCCAAATATGTGCATGCATGCTTTGTTTACAGTAATCAACAATACTGTAATTGTCTCCTTCTACTACCAATCCTTTGTATTCATACATCCACGGCTCAATGATTTCTTTGTTGTGCAACATAGCCTGGAGCTCCACGAACTAGCTATCCTAGTGGTGCATTTGCTTTCCAATAGCTCTAACCAGCTCTTCAATATCACCATGAATGAAAATTCTAAAACTAGCTATGGCTGAAGAGACTTAGTGGTAGAAAATAAAAGCACGGTGAGTCCTTAGTGGATTATATTTTGAGATGGAGAATCCTTAGTCTTAAGTATGAGCCATAGTTATAGGAGCAGCACATTGTTGAGATCTTCTTCTAAAACATTCATGATCTCGTGGCTTTCCTACTAAAATACTTTACAATCAAACTTTTTTAAAAACTCTTAAACAATGCCACTAGCTTGCAAGAAGATGCACTCAGGATGACATTCTTAAAAGAACACTCCTCCATAGAGTAGTCAAAACCTAGGAAGTTTTTAGAAAAGAAACCAAGAAATTTCTATGTAGTGGATAAAAGAAATGCCCCCACTCAGATTCAGGTAGAGCGACCTTTGTCCTTTATGCCACCACAATAACAAGTATCACCCTCCTCAAAGAAGATCTCAACCAGCATTTTTAGTGAAAAAATAAACCAACCTTATTCTTTCAAAAGAGAGGCGATGAGAAAGATCTTTAAGAATTTCAAAAATAAGTTAGATTTTAAATTACCTGACCCAAAGAAGCTAAAGGAATTTAGGAAGGTGAACGACCCTAACTAGTGTCCATACCACCAAATGTTAGACCACACTATTGATAACTATTTTACTTTTAAAGACTAGCTCAAAAGGAACTATAAAAAGAGGCTTGTGATAATTCTAAAAGAATACCTTGTGGACCCTAGATAAGGCTCCATTAAGGTAATTACAACTAATTCAACTTCTTCTACTCCTTCTTCTTCAAATAAATGGGATATAGTCTTACACTCCTTTATCATTATGTACTCATCTTAATGAAATGACCTCCAAAGGCATTTCTTACATTTATACTATATCTGATTAATGTATTATTGAAAATGTAGAAAAAAAAGAAAAGATCAAAGAGAAAATTCTTATGATAATGTATTTTATGAACTAGAGTAAAATACTGATATCCCTATAGATGATTTATAATGCATTATTATTAGCATAGAGATAGAATTATTAGACTCTTACCAATCTCTAAAAAAGTACATGATGGATGATGGCAGGTTGATACAACCCCTCAAGATGTCCTTGAAGTAAATCTCCATAGCAGAAAGGTTTTACGACCTTGTCTACCTCTTCCTCTTAAAGATAAAGAGAAAAAAAATTGTTGATCAAGGTTCAGAGCCTTTGAAACAAAAACCAGTAGTCAAGTTAATTGCTCCCAAGGTCGACTACAACATTTTAGACCATCTTAAGAAACTTTCTAGTAGGCTAAGTATCTTTGATGCCCTAATTTTATCAAAATAAATAAGTGAATCATTAGTACAAGAATTACTTGACCTAGAGATATGCCTAACTCACTTAGTAGAAACTTCCTTGGATAAGTCTTTCTACTTTAAAGAAATCTCTAGAGTTATTTTCTCTTATGAGGATCTACTTTTGGGGACCACTGATCACAATTGACTCCTTTATATTTCTATCAAAGTGGAAAATATTAGGTTTTCAAGAGTTTTGGTAAACCCTAGTGTTTCAATCAATAGTATGAACCCCAAAACATTATTATTCTTGAAAATGATACTAGAAGACTCAGCTCATATTAGATGTTATTGAGAGTTTTTAATGAAACTAGGGAGAAAAATTTAGGCTCAAACATTCTATTATTAGAAATAGAGAGATTGAAGACTGAAGACAAATTCTAAAATATTGACTCAAAGACATCCTTCAGTGCCCTCTTAATCAAACCCTAGATTCATGTGTATGGAATGGTTCCTTCTTCACTCCACTAATGTATTAAGTGCACTAGGGATGGAGTGGAATACACTATAAAATGTGATATACAACCATTCTCTATTAATGACATTAAACTATATGAATATGCAACTTATTATGCCTAAGAAGTAAGTGCATGATTCTATGAAATCTAGCATTATTAATGCATCAAATAACACAATAAATAAAAAACAAGAAAAGAAAGAAAAGGAGGAAGGAAAAAAAGAACCTCTAGTGATACAAATTGATTTTGATTCTATTTTTGATGAGAATTTCAATTAAAAAGAGGCCTAAGTAAATTTTGAGGTTACATAAATCAGATAGTGATGCGAAACAAATCTTGGTATTAAAGGATAAACTTGAACTCCTTACATATAGAAAGTTAAAGAAATATGTGGACACTTTGACTTTAACTCCTCTTATTTAAAATAAAGTTTCATAGTTAGAAGTCAAGGTGGTGCATAACCTATCAGGAAAGGTGGAGAAGTTGTCTAAGTTTGAAGATCCATTATCAAATGAAATAATAGAACTTTCTTTTGATTGATATTCTGTTTGTGTTAGAAGTTTTGTGAAGCATGGTGTGATTTGGCCCTAAGATACATCTCAATGCATGGAGAGCTTATGGAATACTAAAAAATAAAAATCCAAAATCCAAAGTTGGCATTAGGGTTTGGTATCATTAAACCTTTAGATGATGTGGAACACTATTTGATGATAAGTAATTATCTTGAATCTGATCAATTATTTGAAATTCCTTCTAATTTTGTAGAGGAATTATGATGTATTGAAACAATACAACAATATGATAATTGCATACCTCAAAATGCACCGCCTGAGTTTGAAGAAGAAATAAAGTCCATTGTTGATGAGTTAAGGGAGATCAACCCAGGAACTGATGAAGACCCAAAATTTATTGCTAAGTCCAAAGGATTTCAATGAGTTGATCACATTACTCTTTAAATATAAAGATTTGTTTGTATGGAGCTACAATGAAATGTCAATTTTATCTTCGAATGTTGTGGTGCATAAACTAGACATTAAATCTGATGTAATTCCAGTAAAACAAGCTCCTAAGCATATGCATATAGAAATTGAACAACAAGTAATTATTGAGGTTAAAATATAATTAAAGCTAGCTTTGTACAAGAAGAAGAATACCCTAATTGTATAGCTAGCATAGTCCTTGTAAAGAAAATAAATAGTCAAATACACATTTATGTTGACTTTAGAGACTTGAATAAGGCTTGTCCTAAAGATGAGTTCCCATTTTCAATATCGAAAGTTATGGTGAGCATAGCCTCTTCACATAAGATCTTTTCATTCATGGATGGATCATTTAGATATAATGAAATTAAGATGGCTCTGGAGAACGAAAAGCATATGGCATTCAGAACTCTTACAGGGATATTTTGTTACACGGTCATGTCATTCGGTCTCAAAAAAGGTTGGGGGAACTTATCAAAGGGCCATGAATAAAATATTCAATGAATTAATTCATAATCACATCAAGTGTTATATTGATGATCTAGTCATCAAATATAGTGAAAAAGAAAATCATTTATATAATTTATGGATCATTTCTGAATGGTTGCACCGCTATAACTTGAAAATGAACCCATTAAAGTGTGCTTTTGGAGTCACTTCAGAAAAATTTTTAGGGTAGTGTGGCACTATGGGATAGAAATTGACCTAGAAAAGATAAAATTTGTTATAGAAATGCCACCTCTTAAGAGTCTTACACAGTTATGATCCTTACAGTGAAGGCTTGCATATTTAAGGATGTTCATATTGAACTTATCTAGAAGATGCTAATTATTTGTAGCCTTAAGAAAGAAGGATTCCAGATTTATTTGGGTTGAAAAATGCCAAAATTCTTTATAAAGCTTAAAATAATACTTGATGAACCCTCATATTTTGGTTACTCTAATTCTAGGAAAGTCACTGATTTTATACATTATGACTTTGGATGAATCACTTGGGGATTTACTAGCCTAAGTTAATGATAAAGGAAAAGAAAATTCACTTTATTATCTAAGTTGACGACTTATTTAAGTGGAAATGAATTATTCACCTATTGAAAAGCATTATTTTTCCTTAGTTTTTTCCACTCAGAAATTAAGACACTACATGTTTTCTCATAATATATATTTAATTTCAGGACTGAATCCATTGCAATATCTTATGACCTGCGTGACATTTTCTGGAAGTCTAACATGTTAGTTGATGATTTTATTGCAATTTGAGAGCACTTTTATTCCTCTTTGTGTTGCGTAAGGTCAAGTCATAGTTAACTTCTTATAAGCACATCCTTTATCGGAGGGTTCCCATTTAAATGATGATATTTTAGATATGCAGATTATGTTATTAGAAGGTGAATCTAATGCCACTTGGGAATTATATTTTAATGGTGCAACATCATAAGAAAAAAAACTAAATTTATCTATCCCAAGGAAGGCAAAGATTGGATTAATTTTCATAACTACATAAAAAGCAATGTTGCAATATTACTATCATCTGGTTGAGGCTTGCACAAACAAAAAGCTGAATATGAGGCTCTCATAACTGGCTTAGAGATGGCAATCCTTATGGATATTAAGAATATCAAAATCTTTAGGGACTCTCAACTATTTATAAATGAAGTGAGTGGAGTCTATAAAGTTTTACACTCAAAGCACTTTAATTATTATCACTACATAATTAAACTATTTTACAAAATTTCATATGTAACTCTATATAGGATATCTCGTAAGATAATTTTATAGCAGATGCTTTGGCTAAACTTGCCAAAGAAATTTTATGTCAAGAAAAAGAGTCTATAAATAAAGAAATGTGCCTTGTCCTATGCATTAATTAATAAATTGTAGGTCATTCGATCAAATGTGGCTATGTTGCTAACACAAGCAAGAATCCCATAAGATCGTGATTGAGATACACTCTGGATTGTATGGTGCTCACCAATCTAGACAAAAATGAAATTAAAAATTAAAAAAACTTGGATATTATTTTCTATCGATGTTAAATGACTGTATGAAAATTTTCACATCATTGCCATTAATATTAGATACATGGTGTTGTTTTGCATTGCCCTCATAATGTACTGCACCCAACGATTGCCTCTTAGCTCTTTAAGAGTCGGGGAATTGACATCATAGGGTCCATAGATTCTCCTTCATCAAAAGGGCATCATTTTATTTTAGCCGTAATAGATTATTTTTCTAAATGGGCTGAAGCGGTGCCATTGAAATAATTTAAAGCATGTGTTAAAAATTTTTCATTAAAATATCGTATATCGATTTAGCATTCCTCGCCAAATTATATTCGATAATGGTCCGTCATTCAATTCCTCTAAGTTAAATCACTTTGTGGCTAAACATAAAATAGGTTGGAGATATTCAACTATTTATTGCCCCAGGGAAAATGGATTGCCAAAACATTTAATAAAACTCTTATGAGAATTTTAAAAAGGGTACTTGATGAAATTAAATGCCAATGGCATGAAAAGTTGGTTGAGGTCTTATCGGCCTACTGGACCACATACAGGACACCAACTGATTCTACACCATATGCTTTAGTTTATAGAACTGAAGCTATTCCTGTTCTTCCATTTGAAGTACAATTGCCCTCATTATAAATAGTAGTTAACAACAATATTACAACAGATCAAAATCACAAAGTCAGATTAGAAGAACTGGAAAGCCTTGAAGGAAGATGTTTGAAAGCACAACAAGACATTGAATTGTACCAAGCACATATGATGATTCAAGCACATGATAAGTTGGTCCATCCTAGAACTCAAGAGACTTTCACTCACTTTTTTCCCTCTACTCTTTCTAAATGGTGTTCACACTTATCTTCAAGTTTCTAATTTTAGGTAAAGAATTTGTATTTTTTTAATAGTTTGATAAATCCCACAATTTATGTTTGATATGGTGTGGAGAACTTAGAGATTTGAAGACCTCCACCGTTAAATTTTATTCTAGTGAGAGATGAAAATCCCCTCCCCTCTATTGATCTTAAATCTGGAATAAGGGAGAAGAGTACTTTACACTATACAATTTTGAAACATAGCACTGCTAAAGAGAAATGTTGTAGAAATTTTTTTTTTAAATTGAAAAATCTACACTTTAAATTCAAAATTTGGTCTATAGCATTAAGGCATTGGATATTAGTGCCACACTCTAGGGTAGCCATATCACATAAGTGGAATCGCAACACCCACGAATTAGTACCACAGTGCTCTAACAAAAATCCCATGGTGCCATGGTACCAAACCATAAGTGCTGAGGTGCCATACCCATGTCTCACTTGAAATGTGACTTATAATATTTTGGATCAAAATATGAGATAAAAATCCCACAATGCCGTGGCACTAAGAGGACAGTTGCTTTGCTGCAAGCGAAAAATGACTTAGAAAATTTTCTACTGGGAAGAAATAATATGCCACAGCACTACAGTGTTGCAGGACAGTGCCATGGCGCTCACCTCTTGGGTCCTTTAGTCTATTTACAGCACCGAGGTGCTAACATACCAATGTCATAGTGCTATACCCTAATTCGATTTTTTTTTCTAAGTGTAAATTTTTTATGTATCCTAAAGTATCAATAGAAGCAAGAAATATATATGTAAGAACACAACATAAAGGTAATAAAAAAGAGAATTTTATTTCACCAAAAGAAAATTATATTTTACAAATTACAAATAATAAATAAAAATATATAAATAGGAAAAGCTAGTAGTCATACTCATTGCCATCCTCCTCCTCTTCTTCCTCCTACTCTATGCCTGACATCGGTAGGATAATCACACAGGGATGATATTGAAATGCCATTGGGAAGGAGACCTGGCTAGGATCTTTAAGATTGTAATTTTAAAGCATGTTCCCAAGGGCAGTGTTGAACTGGGCTATGTATGAGGATTACATCTGCTGTTAATCTATATGATAATCGAATTTGTGTTCCAACATCTTCTACCTATGACTACTCTTATCCACCATCTTTCATAAGTTCAAACCTAACTATCAATCTCTTAAACTTGCTCGGCCAAGGACTTCGAAGTTTAAGATCTAGATCGGGGAGGACGTAACCCTCTTCATTATAGGAGTATTATAAATGAGTACCTCCTTATTAGGCACTCTTATTGCACTAGATGTTACACACAAACCATAAACAAGAGAAGGGTGGTTGTACCCAACAATAGTGCTCACCTTCAGCATATCACAAATTTAATTAAAAATAATCTTTCCAATATCAATCGAGAACCTCATTTGAATAGAAATATTAAAAATAACCATGTCCTTGGAACCTCACTAACGTTACCAAAGGGCATAAACCTGAAAGAAATTAGATAATGCTAGGCCTTAGAGACATCTATTATAAAGACAGTAGGAAAGTTGATACATTTTTCCTGCCATCATTTTCATTACATGCTTTCATTTCTGCTACAAAGAAAATGAATAATCTCATTAAAATTAGGATGATCATTGTAGAAGGAGAGATATTGATAAGAATCAATATTTGGAAGATTATAATATGCATTTATAGCACTACTATCATAACTCAGTAGCTTTCCCCAGATGTATGTCTTATTGTCCTGGCCATCCTGTGCATTTACGAAGAATTCTTGCACCACCAAGATGATGCATGAATTATTATCATAAGCTAGCTTGAGACACCTCTCCTATATGATTATCTCCTCCTCACTACTATCTAGAATCTAGAATCCCCTCTCTAGAATTAGGTATTTGTGGAGGAGAGCATGCTAGCACTACTTTTTGGCATCAGTGTTAATGAAGCGATTGGCATTGATGGATGCCCTCTTATTGCCCATACCTTTTCTAAGAGGTATGATTAATAATGTAAATTAAAAAATAGAAAAAGAAAGAAAATTATTAAGTGAAGGGATCACTGAATGAAATTCTTAATAGCCTGGGCCTTTAGGTATAAATCAACACCCATTATCGTGATGCCCAGACCCGACACCGAGGTGCTGCCTTCTTGGGCTATAGAACATGACCCCAATGTTGCGGTGCCCACATGCAACACTGAGGCACTGGTCAACTCATCTCGTCGTTTAGTGTGTGGTCAAAAAGAGCGTAACATTGCAATGCTCATTAAAATGAGGCTATCATTTTCCTTTAAAACTGGCTACTTGACTTTCATGAATATTGACCAGTGCCGTAGCACTGTTCAAATAGTCAAATAGATAGTAATAGTGGTTCCACAGCGCTACATACGTAGTGCTGAGGCACTAAGCTTTTAGCTCATCTGCCTCCATGTCATGTCACATAAGCACTAGGCTCCACTATTGTATTATCGCGGTGCTAGATTTCAACATTGAGGTGGTGGGTCTCAAAATGATGATTTTTCTATTTTTAAAAATAAGAAAATCAAATTTTTATTCATTTTTCATGTAAACACCACTATATCTACCTAATATGTAGACAACCCTAACTTTGTCATTCCAAAATGATACAAACCCAGCAATCTATTCATTCACCTTGTGAACATTTATTTATTCTCCATGCAAACATTCCATAATTCATTCGCGACATAAATAAATTCATATTCATCCACCATGTGGAAAGTAGTGATTTTTTGGCATTCCAAAGGGATGTAAGTCCAGCCTCCTATTCATTCACCATGTGAACATTTATTTGTTCTCCACGTGAACACTCCATAATTTATTTGCCACATGAACAAATTCATATCCATCCACCATGTGGATAACTCTATTTTTGGCATTCCAAAAAGATGTAAGCCCAGCCTTATATCTATTCACTATGTGAACATCTACCCATTCACCATGAGAACACCTTATAATTTGTTCATTACATGGACACTCTTGTACCACTTACACTAAAATTCAAAGTCTACTAGAAATACTTGAAATAAGGCAACCCACTGCTAATCAAATTCTCTAGACATTATGGCTATGTCCCTTTGATGTTGATAGGCTGGAATAACATAATCCCATGATGATGAAACCATGGGATCTTGATCAGGGTTACACTCCTATTTCTCACAAGGTAGTCATCAATGTCACACACACCTCTTAGACATTGATTACCTATCAAATATATATGTTTTTTTCTAACCTTAATTGAGAGTGCTCTCTTACTATGATAAGAGGGGTAATTAACTAAAAAGGTTTGCATCCATAAGAAGTAGAACCCAGATTAAAATAAACCCTAACCTAAATTTTAGGGGAAATTTGGTTGAATATATATCAGTTTGTCCCATGTAAACATACTCTTACTCATCACATAAAGATGATAGAGCGCATCCTTAAAGGTGTTTTTCAGAGCGATTAGATTTCTGGCAAATTGTTGGGATTACTTCTCTCTCCATTTCTAGTTGGAAAGATAAATGGTATCTTAGGAATATCATGGCTTATATTCTTTAGATTCCTTAACTATTCTAGTAAAGCCAAACTTTAGATTTACCCTCAAGAAAGGTGAATTCATATAAAATGATTGACTATCTAATTAGGAGATGGATCCACTATCAGATTCCCCTAAGTTATAATTAACATTGGTTTCATTGGAGCCACTATCTAGTTCAAAAAAAAATCTCTCAGGTTGTTTAATTTCTGCTAGCTAGACCAATAAATGAATTCATACTCAACATGTACATCAAAAGAAATAGGTTAACCTTGAATGAATCCAGCCCTAACACAACCTTAAAAAGAACATCTGTCTTTGATAGGTTGTTAAAGGAAACCTTTCATGCTAAGGATAGAATGATTATCAAGCCCAAATTACAATCTATAATAGTTAATTTGCTCTGCTGCATCTGAAGAATAGAACCTGACATAAATTACTATCCTAGCTCTGACTAGCAAAAATGATCATGAGTCATCTTCTTCAGGAACAAAAATGTCCAGAAGAGCTCGAAGGAAATACAATGGCACTCATAGAGTGGCTAAACTATCCATTCATACTGAGCATCATTCTGACCCCCAGGTAGATGCCGACATACCTATAGATAATAGCTTTGACTTATTGAAATGGGTCAAAAGAAACAACCATGAAGGTGTTATAAAAAATCTTTATGTGGAAAATCTACAAGTTTTTTTCTCTTAGAATCAGTCACAGTAAAAGGAAACTATTTCTTTTTAAATCTACAAGGTCTTGAAGACTATCAAGAATAGAGGTCTTTAAAGGTGGATCAAGAAAATTGGTGAGCCAGGTCACCAAACCAATAAATTCCTACTTCAAAAGGAGTGGGAATATTAAGAAATATCATTTTGCCCATCTTGAGCATAAATCAAGACAAAAAAATTTGATGATCGATGAGCACTAACAAGCCATCCAATGAAAAATAAATAGATGGCCAGTGTCAAAAGGTTCAGACAATAATATTAAATTACTTGGACCTTTCAAACCTAGTCAGTGAGCACTAGGGTGTGACATGTGGGACTCATTCTCAGAAATTTATCATTGGGAGGTCCCAATTTATATGGAGACCCAAAGAATTAAAAGATGTCAAAGAAGAAGGATCTCATCATAACTCAGCTCCCTCAGATAATGAAGAAGCAAACTCTCCTATCATCAATTAGAGCATTGGTCTAAAAAGAACCAACCAATGCATGATGACATGGATGATCAACTTTTTTGAGAAGATGAAGATCTTCCAACCAATGAAGAATTGTAAAGCTTAGATATATAAGATAATGGAAAAACTAATAACATTGAGGTCAAGATCATTTGTATGGTTGATACATGCCTAAGAAACAAATGTGTACTGCTTGAATTTCAAAATGAAGAAGATAAACAATGAAACCCAAGTCACCGAGAGCATAGAGGTGAGGCTCAAGTAGAAGTGGAAGTGACTAATGAAATCAAAAATATTGTAGTAAGGTTACAATAATGATCAGTTCCCAACTCCGAAGGAGAGAACAAGAAATTAGTCAACTCAACAATCTCTTTAATGCAATAAGCATATTGATGATGGACTTACTTGGTTTGCTAGCAATAATAACACAATGGACTCCAAGAAATCCACTAGAGATAATTAATCCAATGATGGAGAATAAGGGTGTACAAAATGCTCCATCCAATTTACCAACATTTACAACAAAGTGATAAGAACCTCCAAAAGAAGCTATATCAAATCTTTATCAGGAAGGTGATACTATCACCAAGTCCCAAGTGGAAAATCTTTTAAGCCAAAAGGTTAAAGCAGTTATCACTTTAGAGACTGTCGAATAGCTAGTAGGAAAAGGACGACCATATCTATCTGAGTATGATCAATATAATATCTTAAAATATACGTAGTGCTGAAGTTTAATACCTCATCAAGCATAAAAAATATGTGATAACACTTAGCCTAATTTAAGACATCATGCGAAATACTAGCATAAATGATGTCTTATTGCTATGCCAATTTGTCAATAGTCTTACTCATATGGCCTTCGAATGGTATGCTAAGTTACTTAATGACTCAACAAAAATATTTGCTGAAATAGAAGCACTCTTATCAAGAGATTTGCAAGTGTAACAAATAAAGTAACAATTACATATCTCACCTTGAAAAAGAAAGAAGAAAAGAAAAGACAAGAGTGTTATTAAATATGTTACCAAATGGAGGAACTTAGGCATGAGGTGTGATCAGCAACTCACAAAAAAATATGTAGTGGAACTCCTCATGGGAAATATTGATGATCAAATGGCCCCATACCTTGCCATGACTATAATTAATACCTTTCAAGAATTATTAGATTATGTAGCCAAATTTGAAAGGTTGCCAAAATAAAAAAGGCTTAAATTGGCTATAGTAATAAATATGTTGGAAATCGAAAACAACCCAAGCTGCAAGAGTCCAAAAAGAATAATGATGTGAATACAACATTTACATTTATAGTAGACAAAAAAGAAATAAAAGAGCAATAACCTCATGACCACCAGCAAAGCCGACAGAGGAAAGAAGATTGTATTAACCCTTTAGGAGAATATGGCTAAGAAATATTCATTTATAATAGAATGTACTGCTAAGGTATTCAAATATGCTTTAAATTTAGAGTTTCAACTGCCAGAGTCATGTTGACCAGATCAAGTAGACAAGGTCGATGATCCCAACTATTATCCCTTTCATAGGCTTATAAGTCACCCAATTGAAGACTATTTTATTTTCAAATAATGGGTTGAGAAAATCTATCACAATGAGGAACTTACCTTGTTAGATAGCATCTCAGTAAATGATAAAAAAAATGTAAGTGTTGTTATAACACAACTTAATTAGAAAGTTGAGTCAAGCAAGACTCATGACATAAATAAAGACAATGAAAAAACTCCACAAGTACAAATAGAAAAAGAAGGTGGCCAGAAAACTTTCATCTCAATGAAGATTAAAAGAATGAGCAATATTAATTAGCTATAGAGGGCGTTTGATGGAGGAATGGCCTGGAACTTGAAATTGATTCCAAGATTCTTCCCTTAATCAATGGGCAATTTTTATATATAATGAATGAGCAAATGAAAAGTAATGAAACTTTTGCATCAAAGCCTTGCAAGCCAAGAAAAAAAAAAGAAAACTCAAAAATAAAAATTTGAGACATGAAAATTGATAGATTCTCTAGAGGAGTATAAACAACCTCCTCGAAGACCCATTAGGTTAGAGGAATATATGCACCATTTACTGCTCAACATGTAAGAGCCTAAAAAAGAAGTTGTAAAAGAAACATGCCAAATGATAAATATGGTTATAACTTTAAATAATTCTAATAAAGAGATATGTTTTCCCAAAGAAAAGCCTATCAAGTGAAAAAATAAACTAGGCTCTAAGAAGTTATGACCTAAATTAAGCAACAGTTCTGAAAGTCATGAAGACTCTAAGAACCCCAAAGAGTTATAGAGCTCAGAAACTTATTCTAATGAGGTAATCTAGGCAGAAGAAGCAATACAAGTGCAATTAAATAGTTGAAAAAATATTATCCACCTTGACAATAGAAATCATGTGAAAAAGGCAAAAAAAAACTCAAATTAATGAAGATTTCTTACCTCCACCATCATCTAAACCCCAAATGTCTACCAAAATAAAAGTAGACTATAGTATTCTAGCACACTAATGCAAGCTTATTGCACTATTAAGTATTTATGATGCTCTCATGCTATCCATGATATACAAGAGACCTTAATAAAATCCTTGCAATGTCTAGAGCAATATGAAGCATTCATCACTGAAGAGAGGATGAAAAAAATCTTACCTTGTAAAAGCTAGCAACTATGACCTTCAATGATTAAGACTTATTGCTCGAAATGATTGGACACAATTGACCTCTCTATGTTATAGTGGAAATTAACTCTACATGTGTAAAGAGAGTGTTGATTGACCCAGGTGCTTCAGCCAATCTTCTTATAGCCAAGACACTTAAGGCATCTTTGGATGTTCAATACCTCGACAAGAACACAATATTTTTATAAGGTTTCAATGAATAAGGACAACAAACCTTTGGGTCTATTGTCTTGCCCATACTCTTTGGGGAATTATATATAGAAGCTAAATTTCATGTAATTGAGGCCAAAGTTGCATATAAGAAACTCCTAGGTAAGCCATGGATTCATGAGTACGGTATAGTACCCTTGACTCTTCATCAATGCATGAAATATATCCAAAATGGTGAAGAGCATTGAATTGATGGAGAAAATATTTCATTTTTGATACATGAAATCAAATCTATGATGATGCCATGTACTATATCCTTAAGAATACTAAAGAGGTTAACACCTAAAAGAAAGAAACTCCACCTATCAAACTAATGTTAAAGAGTGATGATTCAAGAAGTAAAATTACTAACAAATTAAAACAACACAAGGTAATTCCTCTCTTTAGTAGTGATATTGAAGAAGATGATGAAGAATTGATACTTAGGAGGGCCTTAACTAGCTAAAAGAAACAAAGGTAGTACCAGCAGTGTGACTAAATAATTAAAAAAAATATGCATATCTCTAATAAGATTGTTTGAGTCTCAGGTTTCTGATAAAGCTATGAAAATAATGTTAATACTAAAAGCACATATAAAAGCCTTTCAACTCCAAGGAGAGAATAAATAGAATAATTAAAACTCTCCATGTTCCTCTTAGATGGAGTTATAAAGACTGTGGAATCCTCTTCTATAAAATTGAAAAGTGAATCACAAATTCCATGAAAGAATTTTTTGAAGAAGATAATTTTAAGGAAAATTCATCTCAATCATCATTCTTCGATACTTTTCATCATCTCTACAGAGGCTAATCAGAAACAATGTCTAGTTATCACAATCAAATGCACAAGCTCAATTGCTCAAAAAGCTCTAGTAAGGGGATAATGTTCAGGGTTCCACAAGATATGAGAAATTTACTAATGGGAATTAGTATATATATTCCTTCATCAAATTCCTCAATAATTTTATGCTATGTCATATTCGACAAAGAAGTAATTCCAATCAAAACCATAAATCTATAAAAAAGTACCTAATAGGGAAACAAGAATATGCTTGAAGATAAATTAATAATCGACCTTAAAGAAGCCCTGAAAGAATTCAAAGAAGCCAATCAAGTCACAATCGATGAACTTCAGGAAATTAACCTAGGTACTAAAGAAGAGTCTAAACCAACTTTTGTTAGTGCTAATCTTACATCAAAAAATTGAAAGATTTAAAAGCACTACTCTATGAATATAAAGACTATTTCACATAGAATTATAGTTAGATGTCAAGTTTATTGCTAGATGTAGTTGAACATAAGCTAGATATTAAATTTGATGTATAGCCAATAAAGCAAGTATCAAAGTGATGTTATTAAAAATAAAAAAATAAGTAATCACTGAAACCAAAAAGCTCATCGAAGTAGGGTTCAGTTGGTAAGAAAAGAACACTAACTGGATTGCTAATATTGTCCCTGTAAGATAGGAAAATGAGTAGATACAAGTTTATATCAATTTTTTAGGCTTAAATAAAGCATGCCCAAAAGATTATTTCTCATTACCCAATGTAGAACTCATGGCGGATAATACTTCCAACTATAATATATTCTCTTTTATGGATGGATCATAGGGCTATAATCAAATTTAAATGGCTCCAGAAGATAAGAAGCATACATCTTTCCACATGACAATCGACATATATTGCTACAAAGTAATGCCATAGCTTGAAAAATGCCGGTGTCACTTACCAAATGGTGATGACTCGCATCTTCAACGACCTTATACATAAGCATGTAGAATGTTATGGTGATGATTTGGTCATTAAGAGTAAAACCCAAACAGATCATATATGTGATCTAAGGATCATATTCAATAGGATTCAGAGTGATTACAACCCATAATTTTAATGGTGTGTCCCTAATTTCTCCTTAAAAAGGTATTAATTATCCATGTTAAATGGGCTAGATTTAAAGGCGATCAAGACCCGTAGACTAAATTATGAGCCTTATATTTTTCCTTAAAATGGTATTAACTATCCTTGCTAGATGAGCTAGGTTTTTAGTTTAATATTTTCATTAAAAGGCAACAATAGTGAGGACAAGCATTGCTATTGCTTTTGATGCCATTGGAATAATTTAAGATAAAGCAAAAGGTTCTTTCTTAAGAATTGAATTCAAGAAAAAAGAGAACAATCATTGAATGTGAACATTAGAATTTTCAAATATCAATATTGATTTTGATACCATTGAAATTGATTACACTCAACATTGTTTAGGGGAAAGTTTCATACTTGCTCTTCTCTATATGGCCTTTGAATGTATATTACTTTATGTGCTAAAAAATGAGCTTGATTGATTTTTAAAATCAAAATGTAAAATGCAATATTGATAATTGATGAACTCTTTATTTTAGTATAAAATTAATATGCCCTTTTAAACATTGCCACATGATACATTCAATCACATTAATCCCTAAGGATAATCAAATCAAGTATAACTCTTTAAGACTAACCAAAGTTGTTATGAAGTTAAATTTTTTGGATTTGAATTATTAGAACTTATAGAGAAGAAATGATATTTGCTATTTTTCCTCATCCCATATTATTGACTTAATGTATTTAAGGAGAAAAAATTAGGTAAATATTATGGATTGATTAAGTTCAAATCATTAAGTAGTCAATTTAATTTCTCTTTTCTAAGCCTCTTTAATTTAATTAACTATTTAATCCTGAGCCTTTAATGACATGCTTATGAGAAATTAAAATTTGTAATGCACCTAAGGGGACATAATGTAATTAGGCTCATGCTTAAGAGTTAATTAGATTAAGAATCTAAACTAAGTACTCTTATGGTTTTCCCACACCCATGGGTTAACCAGAAATTCCTTAAGGGCTTTTTATGTTATTGAACACATAAAGGGGAACCCATGAATTGAATTTGAGTTAGTTGAACTAATTATCATTTTAATTTGATTTAATTTTACCATTAATTTACTTAATTAGCCTATAATTAATAAACACATCAATTAACCTCCTATGGAAATATACTTTGGGAAATAACTAGAGAAGATACTCTAATTATTTTTCTGCATCATTCCCAATATTAATAGTGATTAATCATCATTAACATTTTAATTTTTATTATTTAGCAATTTTAATAAATATGAAATTGATTAGGTAGGGTAATTAGGATTGAAATTTTAAATTCTCCAAATTACATTGCCAATATATCCTAAGAAAATTATGAGAGACAGAGGACATTCTATAGGATCAACCTATCAAATTTAAGATCAATTGGCCAAATAATTAAGCCTTAATTAGGGTAATTAGCCTAAACTTCAAACCATAATTAACCACCATTCACTAATCAAACATGAGGGATATTATTTTTATTAAACTCTCCTCTATTTACCCTTTCCAAAATAGATATATTTATATTTTTTTGGATTTTTCTATAATTAGTTATGAAGTTTCAAAGTTCTGGCTATTTAATGTCATTTCTAACACTTAATTAACCTCCTAAACTGTTGGTGCCATACTGAAGTTGACACAACAATGCTATCCATATGGCACCATGGGGTAGGTTATTTAAAATGTTCAATGAGGAAACTGACTCATCGGTGGTAGACGTGGTTTCATCCTCACCGTCCGATCATAGATTGGATGGCAGAGATTAATCCTGTGGTTTCTAATGAATTAAATTGAAAACTCTAATGGATTAATTAACATGGAACAGATAACCAATAATTATTCATCCCTTGAGCACCCAAAGATGGACATCATCCACCTTCTGTCACTCGATCCAAGCTCATCGGAGCTCGTAGGATGACGGGATCAACTCCAAAATGTACGAGAAGAAAATCTAAAAAGATCTTACTATGAAATTGCATAAAATCATGATTCATTTTACAAAAGACCAACACCTAGGGGAAAATATATGATTTGCCAAATTTTTACATCGGTGGAGCTAAAGACATGCGGTCCGTCAACTGAGGTAGCTTCATCTTAAAGAGATGAAGCTCTATTAAGAAGATCTTAAGCTACCTTCTTGCCAATTTCTCTGTGAACCAAGCATCACCATAAAGCTCACTGGAGTTGATCTTAGAGTGTCTTCCAATGATCAAATCAATTGGGGATTGATTCATTTTGTCTTGTCGAACTGAGGGAAGGTATGTTAAGAGTTATTTTATATTTAGTGAGGTTTTGGTGAGGTTGGATGGACGGGGCTCTCAGTTTCATTCAGTGGTTGGTATTTTCGGTGATGGAGTGGACTATGGATTCAAGGAAGGGTCTAGGACTACTCAGATGCTATGAGGAAGCTTTATGTGAAGATTGAATGGATGGGGAATAGTACACTCTCCTCCCCAAGTGAACCAAGGGATGAGATTAGCTCAACCTTTGGCAATTGTCTTACTGGGGTAGGTGGCCAGAGGTGGCAGTGGACTACTGAGGTGAAGGTGCTTGAGAGGCTGAGGAAGTGGCGTGGGCAAGCATGGGGTGTACCTCCTCCTAAAAGTGAACTAATGGAGAACCAAGGGTGAGTTCATGCTCTCATCGCTAAAGGCTGAACCCAACAGGCTTGGGTTAGGTTGGGTCAGAGGTTGTAGTGTCTAAGAATGGCCAAATGTGGCTTCCAAGGCTTTATGAGTGGGAGAACCCACCCAAATAAAGAATTTTATCTCATTTGGGTGGCTTGTTTAAAGGGTTTTGACCCAAATAAGATTAACCAAGGGTTGGGTCCACTTGGGTTGGCTCATGGTGACTTAAGGATGAGTCATACCAAGGTTACTTGGGTTTGGACTTGGTTTAGATGGGTTTGGCTCAGTTTGACCTAAATGGGTCAAATGGGGCTCAATTGGGTTAAGTTGACCAATTGGTCGAATTTGAACAAACTAAGGGTTTGGATATGTTTAATTAATTATTTGGAATGTATTGGTGCCATTGATTTAGTTTAATTTGAAGTGGATTTGATTTTAGTTCATTTGGGTTCATTTAGGTCAAATGGGCTAAGTTGACCAAATTAGTCAAATTGGCCAAATTGGCTTGGGTGAAGGGCTGGTTTTGGTTCAATTGATCATTTGAGAATGATTGTAAGTGTTGGTTTGAATCAATTTGTATTTAGGAAGGATTTGCTTCAATTGGACCATTTAGGTTAATTTGGGCTAATGAGGTCAATTGGGTTGGATTGATCAAATTGGGTTCAATTGGAGGTTGGATCATCTTCAATAATTAATTTATGATTGGTTAGGGGCATTGGTTTCAATCAATTTAATTTGACTCAATTTGGCCATTTAGGTTAAATTGGATCAACTTGGGTGAAGGAACCAAATTAGCCTGGTTGGGTTTATTTGGTAGTTGAGCCATGTTTAAAACTCAATTTATTATTGATGGGAGTCATTGGTTTCAAGAAATTAGAGTTAGAATAAGATTTAGTTCATTTTGGTCCATATGGGTTAATTAGTTCAACTTGGATCAAGTGATCAAATTGGTTTGGTTTGACTCAATTGATTACAATTGGGCTATTAAAGATGATCAATAATCATCATGGAAGGGTTTAGATGGGTTCATTCAATCCAATTTGGGTTGGATTGAAGTTTGAATCAATTTATTCATTTAGGCCACTTTGGGTCAAGTGGATCAATTGGGTTGATTGAGTTGAATTGGTAGAATTGGGTGGAATTAAGTGTTAAGAAGATTTCAATGATAGATTTAGGGTTGATTGATAGCTTTGATTGCAATTAATGTTGAGATTTGGGTTTATTTGGAACTTTTACATCAAATGGGCTAACTTGGGTTGATTGGACTCATTTGGTTCAATTGGTTTAATTATAAGCATTGGTAAAGTCTGAAATGGTCTATTGAATGTTTGGAGTGCTTTTGTGAGAATCAATTAGATTTGGTTTTTTTGAATGTGTTTGGATCTTGGGATCATGGTGGGATGAACTTAGGTCAATTTGGCTTGGAGCTTGGATAGGAAAAAAAACTCAATTGAGGTTAGTTGTGTTGGCTTGAGATTGGTTTAGGCCATAGGATAGGCGAGACCTATCTTTGTTAAGGAGTATCATAAGCTTAAGGTATGCCTTCCTAAGTCTCTAGGCTTGGGCTTAATGTTCTCTTAGTCATTAGAGATGTCATATGGCTAGGGCAATCTTAGTGCTTATAAGGTTCCTAAGTCTAGGATGAGGAAGGTGAATCCTCACTCCAAAAGTGAGGTCAATAAAAGGACCTCTAATAGGTGTGGTATAGATGGTAAGGCACATCACACATATTGGCATTGATCGAGGTGATCAACAGCATCTGGGAAGATCATGAGTACTAATGACAGCTATCCATACCCAAGTGAAGCGGTAGATGGAATTATGTATCCTAACACAATGCAATCTATTTCATGCCAAGGGCATGGGAGAGTCGAGTATATTTGGTTTTATTTACTAAGAATTGACTTTGTACCGAGGACATAAAGAGAGATCTGCCAGGGATTTGTAGATGAATTTGATTGTATTGTAGATTGATTTATGCTAGGGGCATAAAGGGTGATCCTTTGGGGATTTTAATTTGATTGAGTTTGTTTGATTTATCTGAATCATATTGATTAGTTTTAATTTACACTTAGGTTTGAGTTGATTTGATTATGTTGATTAATTTGGTTTAAGTTTGGTGATTCATTTTTATTTTTATTTTGTTGATTGATTTAGTGTGGTTCCTGCCAATTTGTAATGGACCACACAATGGAGGGGGTGTGTGAGCCTGGGCCTGCCTTAGATTTACCAATCCAAAGGGGTAGTCTACTAGTCATATAGTATAGACTATCCGACCTAAGGGTTTCTCATCAGTTTATAATTGTTACACTAGGAAGAAAGCTTGGGACTCACATCTCCTAAAGTAGAATCAACCATTAGGGTGACCCTTTGATGTCATAATAAGTTAAACTTGACCTAGGGCGACTATTAAGTGAGTGCCTCCAAGGGTCTTATCACAAATTTGATAATTGAGGCAATTTTTATAAGGAGTTTACTAACATGACCCAAAAGATAGGATGCCTACTTAGGGAAAAGGTGCCTCTGGGGTCTTATCCTGATGCCTGAAATATAAGGCATGTAGGTATACGACGGTTGACTCAGGGAGAAAGTGCGGGGACTCACATCTACTTTAACTGTGTTATCTACTAGGTGGGTTGCGATTAGCAAAGTGAATACCAGCCAACCTAAAGTGTCTGTCAGTTTATGACTATCAATCTATGAATAAAGCATCAAGGAGTCACATATTTTTAAGTGGAACTGATTATCAGGCTAAACATCTACTATTCGACTTAGGGCCACTACCAAGTGGGGAGTCACAAAGAAGGACTAAATCAAAGCTTAAAGTAGTGAAGAAAAAGAAGAGCCATTTGAGGTCTTACCCTAATCCTCAAATATAAACTTGGACCCAATCAGTGCATGGTGGCTAGTTCAAGAAGAAAGCTCGAGGACTCTCATCTTTTTAAGCAAAGCTAGCATCTGGGTAGCTTATTGGTCATGCAATAAGATGCACCACGTTAACAAGGCACTCATTAGTTTATAGTGGTCAAGCTAGGAAGAAAGCACAGGGTCTCACATCCTCTTAAGTAAAGGATTAACCACTAGGGTAACACACTAGCTAAGTAATGGATCAAGCCTAACCTAGAGTAGCTACAAAGTGTGGGCCGGGGATCTTATCTCCACTCATGGTAGCCCAAGGCAACTAGATTTATGTTTGATTTATTTGTGTTTTTGTGTAATTTTGTTTTTTTGATGTGCTAATGAGGGATATGATGCCAATTAGGTTCACTTATACCTACCCTAAATACACTAAGAATTCGATAATTGGGAACATTTTAACTTGGAGAGAAGTTTGATCAAAATGGAATTTTTTTATTAATGGAAAAATTATTTTGGACATTGTTGATGCGTAGCATTTCTTTAGATAAAGCTTGTTGATCGGGAGTATTGGGCATTCTCCTTTTGGATTTATAAGTTGATAGGATCCACCCTGGTAGGTCTTTTCGATGGCAAAAAGGCCTTCCCAGGAAGGTTGAAATTTGCCTCCCATCTTACGATGGGCAACAGTTAGGTTCTTTGAACTATAACAAGCTATTCAACTCCAAAATCTTTAGAGCAGACCAACTTGTTATGAGCTTGAACCATCTTGGCTTTGTATAACTCAAGGTTCTGGCATGCTCGGAAGTGCCTCTCCTCTAACCCTTCAAGTTCTCTTAAACACAGCTTGGCATTTTGTTCGGTTGTGATTTTGCTAACCACAACTATACATAGTCATGGGAGTTGAACTACTAATGGTAAAGCAGCTTTGGACCCATATACTAAGGAGAATGGGATATATTGCATTGGAGTTCTGTAAGTAGTACGGTAAACCCATAAAACTTCAACTAACTGCTCATGCCACTATCTCTTATTTTCATTAAGCATCTTCTTGGGTATTTGGATGAGAGTTTCATTGAAGGCTTTTGCTAAACTATTCGCCCATGGGTGGTAGATGGTAGAGTATCTTCAATCTATGTTGTGTCTCCAGGCAAAATTATTGATTTTGGTGCTCTTGAAAGCAATCACATTATCGAATATGATTTGGTAGGGTACACCAAATCTATATATGATATAATTCTTGAAGAATTGGAGCACATGGTGTGCTTTGACTTCCCTCAGCTGAATTGCCTCTGCCCACTTGGAAAAGTAGTCTATAGCAGCGAGAATGAATCAATGACCCTTGGATAATGAAGGATCAATCGGACCCACTATGTTAGTGCCCCAACACTCAAATGTCCATGAGGCTAAGGTTGGATGAAGAATGTTGGGCGGTTAATGTAGGACCACTCCATGTACTTGGCATTGGTTGCTTCACTTTGCTACGTCCATGCAATCTATGGTCATCGTCAACCAATAATACCCGAGTCTTTTGATTTAGCTTTTATCTTAGAACCAGATTAACGAGTTACACATAAACTTTAGTGTACCTTGATCATAATTTTATGAGCTTCATGTTTGTATAAATAGCGTAACTACATATGATCGAAGGATCATCAGTATAAGACACCATCCACGAGGGTGTAGGAGAGTGCCCTTTGTTTCACATGATGTGCTTGAGATTTCTTTTGAGGTAGTTTTCCTTTATTTAAGTAATCAATGAAGGGTTTCCTCTAATGCAGTTCTTCATCCTTTTTGGCAATGACAACCTCCCCTTCCAGAGAGTATATATTGATGAGTTCAATATCAATAAGAGGTAGGACTTGCATATTATGGACTTATATTGATATTAACTTATCCTCCAAACATGATAATTCCTTGGCAAGCTTAGTTTTGACATTTTCTCCTTGGGGAATCTTATAGATTATGACCCTTAGGATTTGGGCTAGTAACTCCATGGTGTACTTGTGGTAGTGATGGAGTATGGGCTTCAGGAATTAATAAGACCCAACGATCTGGTTGACGACTAATTATGAATCCCTAAAGATGTTGATAATCTTAATGCATAGCAAGAGAGTTAACTCCATACTAATGATTAAAGCCTCCTATTCAACTTCGTTGTTGGTGCAAGGCACGAATAGATGATATGAGAATCTTATCATATTGCGGTCTGTCATAAAGAGGATTATCCCTACCCTTGCCTTACTTGGGAGAGTATATTGTGGTTCTTCTCCTCTTTGAGAGGAAGTTGCACTATCAAATTACACACCCAATGATAAATGCTTGTATCACTTATTTTCATGATTTGTTCAATAGGGAGATCATCACTAAGCAGGGAATTCACCGGAAGTGGATGTACCACTAGGAAATCTACGAGTGCTTCTTCTTTCACCATACGATTGGGTATGAATGTGATGTCAAACTATGATGAAATCATAGACCATCATGCCAACCATCCCGATATTGTCGACCATGCCAGTAAGATATTACACTGGATTGATTCTAGAAATCAAGTTTACTTTATGATAGAGAATATAGTACTGAAGCTTTTAGGTTGTGAAGATTAAAGCTAAACAATACTTCTTAACGGGTGGATAGTTTATCTCAATAGGTATCAGATGATGATGAATGAGATAATTGAGTACATTCTCTTTCCCCTCATTATTTGCTTGGGCCAACAAAGTACCAAGGGAGTCATCAAATTCAATGGTTAGAGTATCAAAGGTTTGCCTAGGATAAGGGAAGCTAGGACTAGGCATCATGAGAAATTGTTTGATGCTCTCAAATGCTTATTGGCACTTGTCATCCCACTTAAACTTAGCACCCTTCTTGACTAGTGTTGAGAATAGTTGACATCTACCTGATAGGTTGGATATAAAGCTACTTAGATACATTAACCTCTCTTGGAATGATCTGAGTTGGGTTAAACTTTTTGGGGGTGACATTTCCCTTATTGCTTTAATCCTCTTTAAGTTAATTTCAATATCGTGGTGTCAGATAATGAACCCAGGAAACTTTCCTAAAGATACTCAGAATGTGCACTTTAGAGGGTTCATTTTTAGATTGTATTATCTTAGCCACTCAAAAAGACCCTCAAGTCAAAGAGATGGTCTTCTTTTTCTTTACTTTTGACCATGAGATCATTGACATAACATTCAACTTGGTGATGAATAAGTTCATTGAAGATTCATGTCATGGCTGCTGATACATGACGCTAGCATTTTTGAGGCAGAAGGCATGACCTTATAATAATAAATTTTGATTGGGGTTTTAAAAGCAGTGTTCCTTTCATCTTCAGGTGCCATCTTTATTTGGTTATATCCAAATTAACCATCCATGATAGAGAAGACTGCATAAGATGAGGCAATATCCACCATCAATTTTGGTATCGATAGTGAAAATTAATCTTTTGGACATGACTAATTAAGATCCCTAACATTAAAGCATATGTGAATTTGGTCATTCTTCATTTTAACTAGAACAATGCTAGCCAACATGTGGGGTATTTTTTCTTCTGGATGAAACTAACATCAATTAGTTTCTTGACTTCAGAAATGACCTTTTGTTCAATGTCCAATCGCATGTGTCTAGGAGCTTGCTTGATAGGGTTTGTGTCGGCTGTATCGCTAGCTTATGAATTAGTACTTTAGGAGCTAATCTAAGTATCTCTTCATAACTCCAAGTAAAGCAATATTTAAACTCAATGAGTTGCCTAACTAAGTCATTGGTTTTAAATTCATTCAACAAGGAGCTAATGTACATCGAGTGTGGATTATCTTCAATCCCTAAGTTGATTTCTTTGAGTTCATCAATGGTTGATTTGATTTTTTTTCTCAAATTCTGGAGGTGCATCTTTGACTTGGAGATCATCTAAATCATCTAAAGTTTCTAAGAACACCTCCTCATATGATTTAATGTGATTTAAGAAGAATCTATTAGATTTTAGATAATTGGTGATGACCAGGCAATAATCATCATCATCAATTGAACCCACTATACCAAGGCTTAGTCTTGGTCTTCATTGAGAACTCTTGCATTTGTTGTCCCATAATTTTTCAAAGTACTCTGACCTATTCTTAGACCATGTGTGTGAGATTAAAACTTTCTTTATCAAATTAAGAACACAAGGTGAGTACTAATCAAAAGAAAGTTTAAATGATTCATCTTCAAACTCTACATCAATTTTTGGCTTGAGGATATTGGTTCTAGGTAAGAACTTTGGGGCTTCCTTAACTACAAAACTCTCAACTTATGAGGAAAGTAGGGTTAGAGCTAAAGCACCCATATATTATTTCATAATTTAACATAAGGAAGATTTAGATACATTCATGCTTTTCCTGGGGACCCAGCCTTCATCATTATCGGGCCTTAGTGTCACCTCCAATAGGACTTGCAGATGAAGAAAGCTGGCCGATGTGCTAACTACATAGGACTCATCCTCTGAACTAGATTTTAGGTCTATTGAGATAGTAGGTGTACTCCTAGATGCTGGGATGAATTTTCTGGTAGGTCATAGGTATGGAGGTCTTCCACCTCTACACCTCCTTCAGGACTTGCCTCTTCCTCTTCCTAGTGGAGGTTGAGTCATCCTCCCCACTTGTTCAAATGGATTAACAAACTATGAGTGGAATCTAATCTCAGGCTCTATATCCTCCCTAAGATCTTCTTTTCATTCTCTTTTCTTTTCTTTTTCATTTTCATTTTCTTTTCCTTTTCTTTATTTTTTTATTTTTTTTATCTTTCACTTTTTCATTTTGATGAAGTTCATGAGAGAAGATATTTTATTTCTTAGGTTGGTAATAGGTCGCATCCTTATAAATCTTGACCTCGTGTACTGTGAATTGTTTGAGATCCCCTTTGACATAATTCTGAATTTCACCCTTTATGAATTTGATGCACTGATGTAGGGAGGATGGAACAAAGTTGTTCTTATGTATCTGAGGTCGCCCTAGCAAAGCATTGAAAGATATATTGGAATTTATTATGTGAAACATGGCTTCTGTCTTCCAATCATCTATCTCTAAAGGTAAGACTATGGAGCTTAAGACCCTCTAAACTTGTTCATTGAACCCTTTCAACATCATTTTCTCTGCTTGGAGTTTAGAGATGTTGATCCTTAAGTAGGCAAGGGTTCTTAGACTCATAATGCTTACTAATGCACCTAGATCGACTAACACTCTGGATAGCCTGAACTTGCCAACATCCACGATGATGAAGAGGGGACGATTATGCTATATTATCCCTAGAAGTAGGTCATCATATAAGAATGTGACTCTTAGGACTTTCTTTGAAAAGCATGCCTCCTCGTTGAGTTGCCCCTCACAACTAGTAGACTTTCCCTGAGGTTGGAGGTTTGAGCTAAGTTAGGCACCTACAGAGAAAGTTTCTTAATTTTAAAAATAAATTTTGTAGAGGTATGGGATAAAGAGATATCACAACCTTCTTTTATCTTAAGAGGATTAGATGTATCTCTAAAGACTACTTTAATAGAACAAGAAGGTTATTCTAGTAAATATTCTTTGGGGATGACTGTGGCTCCTGACTTGAAGTTATGCTCAAGCCAGTCCTTGAAATTAAAATAATCCCTTAAGACACGGCCTAGCATACGATGGTAGGGGTAGTAGTTAGGATTATCACTCCTACACACTTCCTTCGGCTTCCAAGACTCGAGTAGCTAGAAATCAGGCTTCTTGAGAAGGTTCTTGAAAATCTTCCTAACAACCTCTCTTTTGATTGAGTACGACTTATTGTGTTTGTTAGTAAGATTAGGTAGAAAATAGCTACCTACCAGTGGATATTGATAGCGTTGCTATGTAGACTATTGTGGTGGCCTTTATGGCGATCGAAGTAGTGGAAGAGGAGGTAGGAATGAAGGTTATTGAACTCTAGGCCTCTCAAACTGTGCTCTCACTGACTACTTCCCCTTATCCACTACCACTACTATTCCTAGCTTCTTCTCAAACAACTTCTGGGGCTTGGGCGTAGATGACTGGTTTGAGAAGGGTAACTATTTGGATTCCTCTTATAGGTTAGCCATCTTGCTGATTAGTTTCTCAAATATCTTTATGGTAAAGGCCTTGAGCATGAGGGTGACTAGACCATAGATATTCTTGAGAAGAATCTCAATGGCATGCTGCTCTTATAGCTGTGGTTCATGTTTCATGCATGGGTTTTTATATTTGAGAATATAATCAACAAAAAACTTGTTGGGTTTTTATTTCTCTATAATGAGGTCCCATATAGTTACACTCTACTGGGCTCCTATGAATCTCTCGATGAAGAGTCTAATTTATCAAAGGACTTCACAAAACCATTGGGCAATTCGATGTACCAATCAAATGCTACTCTATAAAGGCTACTCATAAATTAAAGTGTGCTATATGTTGCCCAGGGTGCCATCAAATACCTTGAAAGATGGTGGCACAAAACCCTTGAGGTATTGAACTATATCGAATTCCTCCTGGTAGGGTCTACCCTTTATAACTGATAAGCTCCCTTGGGCTTGTGCCAACACTTCCTTCACTTGCTGCTCAACCATTTACTTGATGACTTTTTTATGCATGGAGGTACTATCGGTTACCTTCCTATGCAAAGTACTTGTATCTTCATCTATAGGAGTAGTGCTCTTGGGCGATCTAAGATGTGCAGTAGCTCAGGTCTGTCGACCTCCATAGGAGTGGGTTATGAGATAGGTGCTTGATTCTATAATGCTAAGACCACTGCAATCAACTCCTGTATTCTCCTCTATATCTTATAAATTTGATAATCTTTGAGTTTGATTTGTTGGAGACGGCATTGAGTTGAGTCTGATGTCTCACCTTCCTCAACTACAATGCTTTAGCCTTCTTGGATAGGATCATCCTTATACAAGGATCCTCAGATATCCACCATATGGACTTCAGTAATGTCATCCAAAAGATCATCTTCATCAGCATTGAAATTTACCATACCCTCCTATTGATCAAACTGATCATCTCCTACTATCTGCCTCATCGTGACATGATAGTCTTCCAGAATCTTCTCTAAAGATCTATCATCCACCCTGCTTGGGACTATTGGGACATATGCTAAGTGGTAACTCACAATTAGATTGTGTTCAGATGAGGTAATTCACTACATATTCTAAATGAGGGGTGGAGGAGTGCCCAGCGATATCTCTTCCTTCCTTCTCTTCTGACTACGGTGGTGGTGCGACTATGACACTCTTGGGCCACCCACCACTCCTTCTCCAATGTTGGGATGAAAGGTTGAGTGGGGGAGCTCAACCTCACCTTAACTGGTGGAGTAGATGAAGTGTGATCTTTGGGACATAATCGTATTACCAAAAGGGAAGCTTTCTCTCTACATGATTACTTTTGGTACTTGGTGGGCACCTTAGAGGATGGAACATGGATGGGTGATGGTGGTCGATGAGTAGAGCGACATAATGATGATGACACTAGTTGCCTCTCCACTAAAGATCTTCTTCTACAACTGAAACTTATAAAAACTATCCTGTCAGAGTGATCGGCTCTATCAACTCACCGATTAAAGTGGTCAATCAAAGCTAAGGCCATTGACTGTCTAATAAACTTCTTTCTATCTTTCTTGCCGACTTGGTCTGTGATCTTGGCCTCTATGGCCTTTTCCCTATAGATCTGATCCTTAACACTCCTAGGGATTACTCCTCTCAAATCATGTAAGGAAGCAGACTTAGAGCGTCTGTGGACTCTCCTTATTCTCGTAAGCATGGACCTCAGACCAACATATGGTTTCCTCATCTCCTTATCCCATGTCTCATATTCCATGGGTCATGGGGGTGATGCTACAATCTTCCTGACATCCTCATCTCCCTCTACAGCTAAAAGGGGGTGAAACTTATTTCCACCAAGAAGGGGAGAGGTCTCATGGGTGGATCCCTCTTCAGCTACATGGGAGGCCTCCTCAACCTTGTTAGCCATATGCTCATAATACCTCTTGATCTTCCTATTTTTGTTACGACATTGAGTCTTTGTCAAAGGTGTAGCAGGACTAGGTGGTAGAAGGTACAAATTGAATGTGGCTATAGATGGTACTCATGGTAGGGAAACCTCTAAGGACTTTCTCTTCAAGGATGGAAACTCAGTATCTGAATGAAGGTCAAATTGTAGGAGTGTCTTCTTATTGGCCACCTCCTCCCTACTAACAGTGCTAAGGGTAGGGCCATCGCAGCTAACCTTGAAATGCTCAAATCTGAGGCCAAACTTGATGACAAGGGTCGATGTGAGTATGACATGATCCATAGCCAAATCCACATTTGAGGCAAAAGAAAAGATGATCTTTCCAAGAAGACATAATGATTGATTGATTGCAAGGAAGGGTAATAAAGCTTTCTTCTTCATTATTGAAAAAAAATGACATAGGATTAGATTCTTTCTTTGATTATTATTCTTTTGATTTGATTTTGAATTGGAACCCCCATTTAACAAATTTGATTATGTTAAATGGGGTTCATGTGTATGTTGGAGAGATTTGTGATTTTGGATTAGAATATTTTTCTTTTCTTTTGAACTCTAATGAGATTTTAAATGTTGAATGAATTACTTTTCTAAGCTAGTGGCAAGAAATTATTGTTTTTATTTGATTTCTTTTTGGGTAATTTCTTTAGTTAGTCTTCTATTACCTATTAGAGGAATAATAGTGATTTTAAGACCTACTGGAGTGAGGTCCTAAAACCTAAAAGAAGGTTAGCCACCCTTGCTTAAGGACGAAATAAGCAAGGTGTCCAACGAAAAGAATGATAGTCTTGGACTTATATAAAATATTAGTCCCCTATCGATGTTTGGAGATAATGATTGACTACTAAAGATGGAGAGAGAAACCATCCCCAACAGAGTCGCTTGAAAAATGTGGTGTTTTAATTTGGAGTTGTAGGGACACCACACAGATCTTAGGGGGTGCTTATTGAAGTGACCGGGTATGGCATCAAGGTATAATGTACCATCCTGAAAGATAGAAACATCATTCTATGATGGACCCAATCACCTAATAAGGACTCCTAAGGCAAATGGGTCTTCATATATACTATAGATCTTTCCCTTAGTTTACATGGAAAAGTAAATCATGATTTATTTTATGCTAGGTTCTTTAGTTCCCTATGAAAGCAAGTGTATATAGTTAATTACATCTTAGAAAATAGAAATTTCTTAAGAACACTCTCGATTAAAGTACTCAATAAATATCTCCAAAGATTCCAAAGCTAGACTATCAAATGATATTGT
Organism: Cymbidium sinense; assembly: GCA_021442155.1. NCBI lineage: Eukaryota > Viridiplantae > Streptophyta > Magnoliopsida > Asparagales > Orchidaceae > Cymbidium > Cymbidium sinense. Next base: position 67,696,653 of record CM038219.1, read on the forward strand.
ATTTTTGGAAATCAAGTGGGAGATTTCAAATTGAAAGACTTATTTTTGGATTCCAAAAGAAGATAAGAAGGGAGTACTCATAATACTAGGAAGCCTAGTAAGCATTCTAGCCTACCCTATAGTGAGACTTTATATATTTTAAAGAGAGAGTTTATTTATACTTGAGTTAAAATTTTATTAGAATGCTAAGGCTTATAATCCATCAACTCAAGATTGTGAAAATACCTAAGAGATGAGGACTTATACTCATAGCCCAAAGAAGATAAGTAGCCTCGGATCCTAAATCTTGGATGCTTTAACAAAAGCTAAAAGCATGACCTAAGTCTATTTAGAAAATGGGATATAGTGGTTTACCTCCACAAGAGAGGATAAACCCATCCCGACTCTTCTGGACTTACAACCTCCTAGAGTGACCGCTAGCTAACACCTCCTACGCTTTAAACCCATGTAGGCCAATCTTATGTGAGTGCAAGATAGCTAAGTTGTTATTTAATTAAAAATGAAACTAGAGTCCTAGATTCACTCCCTAAGAGACTAGATCATGACTTAGACTAATGCAAAATTTTATAATATTTTATACCATTTTGGCACATTCATTTGGACTATAGCTTAGGAAATTATGCTTATATTCATGATGAGATAAGATTATGGGCTAAATAAATGGGAGGAGGTGTTCTCCACTACAATGGATGCCCTCAAAGGTCAAGCATTCTCCTGTCATGCAAGAATAAAGACCCTCCCTATTCAAGTGTAAAATAAGATGATATGCATTATTGTTAAATCATACATCAATCAACTAAGAGGTTTTTAAATCTTTTAATTATCTTGATTATAACTAAGGATTTAAGGTGAGGTTATGAATTATATTTAAAATTTAGTTATAAGTTGTTTAATAGGGGTTGAAAAATTAATTTTATCCTAAAGAGCTTAGTGCTCCAAGCCAGACATTCAATCATCAAACTTAAGAAACCTATGGAAAAACATGTCATTTATATTGCACAAGTTAAACATGATAATCAAACTTTCATAAATTTTTATAAAAGAATAAAAGGCTGGTGCTATCGGGTATTATCGTACACCCCAGAAAATAAAAGAAGTTGGGTAGCCGAACTTTACCTTTATATAACCTGGATTACAAAAGAATATCAAAAATATATTAAAATAAATGCTATATGGGTTGTATAAGGGTAGAGCTCAAAATAATTAGAAGTGGTGACTTAGTATTCTAATGTGTGTGATAAGGTTTGGTGTGGTATGTCTTAGCTAGGCTTTAGAATTATGATTGTCTAAGGTTTTGGAATATTCAAGTTACACATAAGGGGAAGTTTCACTTTAAGTTATTAAAAGGATTGTTGGATTTTAATTTATATATATTTTTTATTTCACTTAACATTTACTTACCATCTAATTGTTATGAAGAGAGGAAAGAGGTTTGACCCCACTTCATCCTTACCCTAAGTTATTTTCTAAAGGCGTGTTGTTATGGTTTTGGTTTCTTTTAGTGAATGATTTATCAAACATTTTATTAATCCTAAGTTTGGGTTAATCTTAAAGAATCCTCTTCAACATGAAAGTCATCTTAAGAGTAATGAGATTGAATTACTATCACATGGATAACATTTTATCATTCCTTCTCATCATTAATAACATACATATGCTTTCATTTTTATAATTCATGATTTTTAACTTAGCATACCTATTCATGTAATTGACATATGTGTATTTTTGGCACATTTGAATGATTATTAATGCATATATTTTGGTAGAAAGAAGGGATTTCATTCTTTAGCTAAGTATAAATACACATGTATTGGAGATTTAAGCAAGTATGTGCCGTTGTTAAACCAGGAAAGTGAGGTAATCTAAGACCTCCTTGGGGCTACTTAAAGCCTCGTGTTCCCAGAATGTCCAGACTATATACTTTCTATCTTAAATACATATAAATATATACATAAACACAAGAATGAAATTTATGCAAAAGATTTTATTTTAGCAAATTATTTATTCAAGTAAAGTAAAGCTCTATCCAAATTCTAATACATGTGTACATATGAATGAATTTAAGCAAGTATGTGTCCTTGGGGGTACTATTGTTGAGATGTCTAGACTATATACTTACTAACATTCAAGCACATGTATGCATACACATGAATAATGAAAATAGAACAAATCTTTAACATGTTTAAACTATAAGCAAATGTAAGTCACATAGGATATTCATAACCAACATCAGTTTCAATTTTCATCATTAGTTTATAATTTAAAAATATTTTTAGATTTATTAGTGATAATAGCCACACCATATAATAAGATCAATTCAACACATGTAACTTATACATGTATATTCATGTTCATTTGATTCTTTTATTTGAAAATATGGATATATGATACAAATGGTATACACTTTTATAATGATTGAAAAAGAATGATTAAATATTGCCACATGATACATTCAACCACATTAATTCCTAGGGACAATCAAATAACAAAAAAAACTCTTTAAGATTAACTAAAGTTGTTATGAAGTTTTATTATTTGGATTTAAATTATTAGAACTTAAAGAGGAGAAATGATATTTATTGTTTTGTGCCATCCCATGTTAATGACTTAAAGTATTTAAGGGGAAATAATTAAGTAAATTATATGGATTGAGTAAGTTTAAAAAAAAGTCTCTTTAATTTAATTAACTATTTAATCATGAGCCTTCAATGGCATGCTTATGAGAAATTAAAATTTGCAATGCTCCTAAGAAGTCATAATGCAATTAGGATCATGCTTAAGAGTTAATTAGACTAAGGAATAATTTAAATTAAGTACTCTTATGTTCTTCCCACACCCATGTTTTACTATCAATTCTTTAAGGGCTTTTTAAGTTTTTGAACACATAAAGGGGAACCCATGAATTGAATTTGAATTAGCTGAACTAATTATCATTTTAATTTGATTTAATTTTACCAATAATTTACTTAATTAGCCTTTAATTAATAAATGCATTAATTAACCATCCTATGGAAATGTTTTTAAGGAAATAACTAGGAAAGAGACTCTAATTATTTTTCTTCATCATTGCCACTGTTAATAGTGATTAGTCATCATTAACCATTTAATTTTTACTATTTATCAATTTTAATAAACATGAGATTGATTAAAAAGAGTAATTAGGGTTGAAATTTCAAAATTTTTAAATTATATGGCCAATAAATCTCAAGAAAATTATGGGATGCAGAGGACATCTTATGGGAATAACCTATAAAATTTAAGATCAATTGGCCAAATAATTATGCCTTAAGGTGATTAGCCTAAAATTCAAATCCTTAATAAGCACTATTCACTGATCAAGCACGAGGGATATTATTTTTATTAAATTCTCCTCTATTTACTCTTTCCAAAATGAGTTTATTTCTACTTTTTAGATTTTTCTACAATTAGTTATGAATTTTTAAAGTTCTTGCTATTTAATGATAGTTTTAACACTTAATTAACCTCCTAAACTGTTGATGCCACGTGGAAGCTAATGCGACAACACCTTCCACCTAATGCCATAGGATAGGTTATTTAAAATGTCGGATACGACAACAAACTCAGCGATAACTGATGCAATTTCATCCACATCATCCAATCTTAGATTGGACTGCAGAGATTAATCTCATGGTTTCTAATGGTTAAATTAAAAAAGCTTATCAATTAAATCATGATTGTCGGTTCTAATCACATAGAATAGATGATCGATGATCTATTATCCTTTGAGTGCCAAAAGACTGACATTATTTTCCTTCCATTGCTTATTAGGATGCCACGTAGATCCACAGATATACTTATTAAGGTGATCGAGTACGACATTGAGGAGAGGTGTACTATCTCGAAAGATAGAAGTCACCACCCTACAATGGACCTAATCACCAAAATAAGGACTCCTAAGAACGTTGGGTCTTTGGTCTGTACCAGAGATTCATCCCCTACTTTATATGGAAAAGTAAAATAGGGTTTACTTTAAAACAGGTTCGTTAAGTTCCCTACAGGGGCAATCCCCTATAGTTAATTACATCCTAAGGAATAGAGATTCCTTAAGGATACTCTCAATTAAGGTAAATGATCATTATCTCTGAAGATTTCAATATGTGGGACTATCAATCGATTAGTTTATTTTTAAGAAATTAAGTGGGATCGATCAAGATGAAAGAGTTCTTATCGAAGCCAAATGAGAACAAGTAGGGGTGCTTAGGATACTAGAAAGCCTAGTAAGCACCCCAAACTACCTTATGGTTGGGCTTTATATTTTAGAAATTGATTTAGTTTGTTTGAGTTGATTTTTCATTAGAATGCTAGGGCTTACAATTCCATCACACAGCATGACAAAAATGCCTAAGTGGTGAAGATTTATGCTCATGGCCCGCAAAGGGAAGTAGCAACCTCTGAACCTAAATCTAGGGAGCTTTAATGAGGGCCAAAAGCATGACCTAAATCTAAGAAAAAAATGAGTATTTGGTTTGCCTCTGCAAGAGAGGAAAATCCACCCAACTGTTGGACTTACAACCGCCTAGGGGTGGCCGCCAACTAACTCCTATGAATTTAAATTCATGTAGCAATGTCATATGCTTTATGCAAGATAGCTAGGAGGTTATTTATTTAGAAAGAGACTAAGTCCTTAAACACACTCCCTAAAGAGACTAGATCATGTTAAGGGCATGATTTAATGACTTAAATCTAATACAAAATTTTTCATATTTTATTTTCATTTTGGATAATCATTTGACTTAGGCTTATAAGATTCACATGCCTAATGTATGAAAAATAAGATAATTGGCCAAAATTAGCAAGAAGGGGGAGGTGTATTTCCACCATGTCTCTTACAAGTCAAGCCATGTTCTCTGCCAAAAGTAGAAGCCCTCCAATCAAGAGTGAAATAAGATGCTTTTATGCATCAAGTTATAAAAGAAATACTCATCCAACTAAGGGGTTGCTAATTCTTTTATCTTGATTTTAAGCCTAAGCTTTAATTGAGCTTATGAGTTGTTGATTTTTTGTTTTGAGTTGTTTGATTTGGTAGAAAATTTATTTTTCTTAAGAGCCTAATTGTCATCCAGGCCATACATCAAGCAAGGAATAAATTAGAAAAAGAATGCCACTTAATGCACAAGCTAACAAATCAATAATCAATTTATAAGCTAACACAAAAGAATAAGAGCTTGGTTGTGGTCGGGCACCACTGCACAAACTCGAAAACAAATTGGGTAGCCAAGCTCTACCCTTATACAACCCATATTACAAATGAATTAAATACAATCAAGCAAGGAACTCATTATTATGGTGGTCTTCAAGCTTCATTTCTTCTTTCTTCTTTTCTTGTTTTGGTTGTTTCTTTATTTGGTTCCTTCTTTTGGATGGTTGGAATGTGGATGCTCCAAAAGGGTTTACATGGTACATAAGATGAGATCTTATGACCAATGCTCATCCTAATCCCCATAAAAATCATTCCAAAATCTTAATTGCAAAAAATACATGAAAAGGGAAAATGGAAATCTAACTAACATGTGCAAAATATAGATCACCTAAAACAAACCATACCAATCCCAAGCATGTATATTAGACTTAACACCCCACACATTGGTGACTATGTCCACCTAGCCTATTGGATTATGCTTAGGGTTATAAGCACTTGCATAGCAAAAAAAAATTTTATATTTTCATTTATTACATCGCCCCTTAAGCACAATCCCCTGTAGAAAATAATGGTTAGACTAAATTGTCTTACCATTCATTCTACAAGCATACACCCTAACATCTAGTCTAAAACAAAATATCACAAAACAAAAGCAAACATCAAGCCATGCACCGTCCTAACCTAAAGCTAGAAGTGGTGACTTAACCTAATGTGTGTGCTTTAAAAGATTTGTGTGGTATGCTTAGCTATGGCTTTAAGGTTTAGATTTCCTAAGTGTGAAGATGTTCAACTTAAGGGAGGGTTTCATTAAATTATTTAGTAATTTCAGGTTGATTTTATTTGATCATTTTGTTTGGTTTAAATAAATTCTACAATTAATTACTAAGTTGTAAAGGGAGGGAAAGAGAAGAGAACTTCTCTTTCCTTCCCTACCTTAAGTAATTTCTAAAGTAGATTCAAGTTTATTTTTATTTAGTGAATGTTTTATTATGTGTTTTAATTAATTCTAAGTTTAGATGAACTATAAACAAACCTATTCAAAAGAAAGGCATTTTAAGATTAAATAAAGTGAATTAAGATCACAAAACACACAATACTTCATTTATCTCCCAACATGTATAACATGCATATGAATGAATCCAAAGCATATCTATACATACAAAATGGGAATATTTAGAACACTTTATGATGCATGCTAAGTAGGTTACTTAAGAAAATTTGAATGCTTATGATGCATGATTTCCATTAAGTAGAAAAGGGATTTCTTATCCAATTATCGCATGCATATATGAATGTATGAAAGGCAAAAGTGAGTATAGCACCATTGTTAGCACTAGGGGTGTAAGGTACAAGACCTACTATGACTACTTAAAGCCTCAAAACCTCAGGGTTGTCCAGACTAATATATCACTTTCCTAAAATACAAACATGTGTACAAAAGAAGAGAATGGAAAAGAAAGATGTAAAAGTTTATCTTTATTTGTTTGACTTTTATTTATGCAATTTATATGTTTAAGTGTAGGTGTCCTTCTTAAATCATAGCATAGGAATGAATAAGAAATGGAATTAGGCAAGTGTTGTGTTCTTTTCAAATGAAGCATACACTTTGCCAAATCCTATTCAAAACTATACCAAAACAGAGGAGAAGGAAAACTACACTATGCACATCTTTATATTTTACTCACATGCAAGCTTATAAATAAAATATAAGTATCACACTTTCAGTTTTGGTAATTGATTCAAATATATTTTTTAAAAATAATTTGGATTTAATAGTAATAATAGCCACTCATACTTTTTTACTTTAGCCAAAACATGCAATTTGACATAAAGAAACTATTTTTATTTTAAATTGATTTTTGAAAAGCATGAATGCATGAAATTCATATGACATACACATTTAGCATGCTAGGGAAAGAATTAAAGTAAAGAAATCATGTAAACACATTCACCTTAATTAATTCCTAAAGACAATCTTATGAAATAAGAAAGCTTAAAGCAAATCAAATTATTTTTAAAGAAAGTTTGTTTTTGTTTCAAGTTTGATTTAATTTGGAAAATGTGAAATGAGTTTGTTATTCCTAACTCATCCCCACATTTGTTTGATATTTTTTTTCAATTTTTAGATGATTTGATTCATTTTATATTTTGATTAGGTTAAGGTATGAATTAAGCATGTTAATTATCCCTTACCTACACCACCTTAGCATAGTTAATCAAATAATTATGAGCCAATGAGATGACATAAACCACACAAGGAATTTAAATCAATAATGCACCTAGGAAGAAAAATTCCTAATGCAATTTGGCTCATAATTAACGATTACTTAAGATAATGGGTTTAACTTAAGTAATTTCAAAACACCCCTCACACAAGTGAGTTGAATTTTGATTTTCTTAATTGTACTTAGGCTCTTGAACAACTAAGCATCTACCGAAGGTAGATTAATTAAGTTCATGAATATTTTAGAATTTTATGAAATCAATTAAGGGGGTAATTAGTGAATCAATCATTTATTAAGTGAGGATTAAGGAAGAAAAAGGGTCTTTAAGGAATAGCTTAGGGGAAATACCCCAAAATTATTCCCAAAACCTCATATTCACTGAAATAGACCTTAATCAACTTCAACAAAGAATTAAATCACTAATCAAACCCTTAATTAACCTTGATTATATTAAGGGGATAATTAGGAAATTAACTAGTAATTTCCCTAATTAAGCCACCAATAAATCCCAAAAAATTAGGGGAGGTAGAAATCATCCCCCAAAATACACTCAAGATGTTTGGGAATAATTAGTGGATTAATTAAAGGGTAATTAACAAATTAACATTCCCAATGAAATCAAAATTCAAATAAAAGAACTATTGAAAATTAGTCAAAATTAATTTTAGAATATTCTATGTTCAATTATCTTTCTAATGCAATTTATTTCATTTTTTTTTATTTTTCTATGTTGAGATATGCTTTTTAGAATTTTAGATGATTAATTAAAATTATTTAAACCTTAATTAAATCATTAATCCCACAGGTGTCACACATGCAGCTGATGTGGCATGAACTTTACACGCATCGTCGCTTGATTGATTATTTAAAATGTCACATCATAGCTCTGCATGGTGGTGATGCTACGCGCTTTCTCCTTAGTCGTCTGATCAAGGATCGGATGGCTGAGATTAAAGTCACGGATCAGATGGGACAAATCATGGATATTACGCATTTTAATCTTGACCTTCCATCCAAAATGTGCAGATGGATAGCCAGAGATCCATCCCTGTAATCCCCTTTGAACAATGGAGGTTGTCCATGTTCTAGGGTAAGATCTGAGCTCAATTAAGCTTGGATTGGGATGAATCTCAACCCACACCTTCATCATGTATCCTAGATCACATCTAATGGTCAAAATCCTATGCCATAACAATTTCCTTCACAAAGCTGAAAACCACATGAAGTTTGAGCTTAAAAAATGGCATACCTCACCGGTACTCGATTTCCTTGGAGAAGCTTCATCTGGTTAAGACGAAGCTTTGCTGAAAGTTTGAGGAGTTGAGGTTGAGTAACTTCTCCTATGGACAAACTCCTCCTCCAAGTGAGCTCAGCTTTGTTCCAGGGCACTCCTCTTCTACCTTTGGAGCTTGGGAAAGAGTATGGGTGCACTCGACTTGGTCCTCTGATGAAGCTTGAAGAGGGAATTGAGTTAGTTTGATGTATAAAGAAAGTTGAAAATTCAGTCAAGCTCCACTATTTTTGCTTAAGGGAAACTGAGAAATGAACTTTCAATTCCTCTCTAGGAACCTTGGGGAGACTCTCTAAAGCTTGCTCTCAGTTCCTTGGCTTCAATTGATAGAGAGGAAGTTAGAATGAGAATGAATTATGGGGAGTATATCTCCCCCATTTTGATCTAATTGCCTTGATTCAGTGGATTGTTGGAGCTATTAGAGGTGCCATGTGATTCATTTTTGGCTAGGGAGTGGAATATGAACTCCCCATATGCTTCAATTGAGTGTAAGGAAGATTCCTATGTGGCCATTTCAAGGGGAGTGGCTGGTTTGGCCATTGGGTCAAGTTGGGCTGACCCAAACCCATTGGGTTGGGTGCACCACCCTCCTTATTGCTCACTTGATCCACTAGGAGAGTTCCAAGTGGGTATGGAGAGGATTTGACCAAATTTCAAGTGGAATTAGCCAAAATTTACCCTATGGCCTAGGGGTGAAATAGTCATTTGGCTAATTTTTAAAATTTGGGTATGTTTGGTATGTTGAGAAGATAGGTTTGGCCAAGTTTCATTGGATTTGGAGTTCGTTTGGTATGGTTTGGCCCATGTTGACCCATTTAGGTCAAAATGGGTCAAGTTGACCAAATGGTTAAATTGCATCAAACCAAGGGTTAGGTCAAGTTCATATGACCATTTGAAATGTTTTGGTGGCTTTGGTTTGATTCAATTTGGTTTAGGTTTGAATTTGGATCATATAATTTCATTTAAGTCAAATGGGTCAAGTTGACCAATTTGACCCATTTGACCTATTTGAGCTAGGTCATAGGTAGGTTTAGGTTTGGTTGGTCATATGAAAAGGATTGGTATCTTTGTTTCCAATCAATTTGGGTTAAGTTTGAATTTGGCTTAATTTGACCCTTTAGGTCAAGTTGGGTTCATGGCCAATTTGGCTAGGTTGGGTCTAGTTGGCCAATTGAGACTTTGGTCAAGTTCAACAAGTTATTTGGAATGAACTTAGTCCATTGGTTTAAATTAATTTGGCTTAGATCAAGTTTTGACACATATTGAAGTTTTAGGTCAAGTTGGGTCAACTTGTGTCACTTAGGCTAAATCCATGAAGGGAAATCAAAGGACTTAGGCAAGATTTAGAGTTTGAACATGGATTTTGGATTTGATCTTTGGCTTTAGTTTGATTGATTTGAATTTATATTTCATTTATATATGTGAACATAAATGAGAATATAAATGGATTAAGAGAAAATCTTCTAATTTGAATTGATTTGGGCTAAGTCCATAAGATAGAAATCAAAATGGTTTAGGAAGGATTTTAGGTTTAATTTAATGATTTGGGTTTCAATCATTTGAATTAGATTTTGGATTTCAATCATTGGCTTCAATCATTTGAGATTTGACTCATGAGTTTGAGAAAATCAATTGGAATTAATTTGGAGAAAATCAATTAAGATTGATTTGGAGTTTGACTTGAAGGGAGGAAGTGAGAAATGGTTCAAGCTAAGGGTAGGAAAATTTCCTAATACCCCTAAGACATGACCTATTCTTATGTCTAACTCTTCTAAGTCTCTATGGTTAGGTTGAGTGTCCACCTAATCACTAGATGTGTCTTAAGACTAAGGATCTCCTAAAGCCTAGGAGAGGTCCTATTTCTAAGATGGAGAGGTTGAGAGCTCATTCTAAAAATGAGGTCAATAGGTAGCTTCATTCTGAAGAGATGAAGCCATGTTGAGAAGATCTCGAGCTGCCTCCCTACAAATTTCTCTATGGACCAAGCGTTATCACAAAGCTCACTAGACTTAGTCAGTGTCTTATAGTGATCAAATTGATTAGGGGTCAATTCATTTTGACACGTCAGGCTGAGGAGAAGGTGTGGGAAGAGTTAATTTGGATTTGGTGAGGTTTTATGAGGTTGGATGGATAGGGTTCTCGATTTCATTTGGTGGTTGGTCTCGCTGGTGATGGAGTGCACTAGGAATTCGAGGAAGGTTCTAGGACTACTTGGAATGTTATGCGGAAGCTCTGTGTGATGTTTGAATGGATAGAGAGGAGTACAATCTCCTCCCAAAGTGAACTAAGGGTAGATATTAACTCAGGCTTTGGCAGTTGTCTGACCTAGGTAGGCAGCTGAAGGTGGTAGTTGACTGTTGAGGTGGAGGTGCTTGGGAGGTTAAGGTAGTGGCATGTGCTAGCATTCGGTGTACCTCCTCCTCCAAGTGACCAATGGAGACCCAAGGGTGAGTTCACCCTTTCATGGCGAAAAGTTGAACCCAACAACCTTGGGTTAGGTTAGGTAAATGGTCCAACTATCTAAGAATGGCCAAAGGTGGCTACCAAGGCTTTGGGAATGGGAGAACCCACCCAAATGGGGATTTTTTGGGTGACTTGGTTCAATGGTTTTGACCCAAATTGGGTTCACCATGGGTTGGGTCCACTTGGGCTAGCCCATGGTGACTTAAGGATAAGTCATGCAAAGTTTGGTTAGGTTTAGACTTTGTTTAGATAGGGTTGACTCAATTTGACTCATATGGGTCAAATTGGGGTTCAATTAGGCTAGGTTGACCAATTGGTCAAATTAGGTCAAACTAAGGGTTTGGGTATGTTCAATTGATCATTTGGAATGTATTGGTGCTATTAGTTTGGTTTAATTTGAAGTGGATTTGATTTTGGTTCATCTGGGTTCATTTAAGTCAAATGGGCTAAGTTTACCAATTAGATTAAATTGGCCAAATTGGTTTGGGTGGAGGTTTGGTTTAGATTAAATTGATCATTTGAGAATGATTGTAGGTGTTGGTTTGAATCAATTTAGATTTAGGAAGGATTTGGTTTAATTGGATCCTTTAGGTTAATTTGGGCTAAATGGGTCAATTGGGTTGGCTTGATCAAATTGGGTTCAATTGGAGGTTGGATCATGTTCTATAATCTATTTATGATTGATTAGGGCCATTAGTTTAAATCAATTTTGTTTAGGATTTTATTTGGCTCAATTTGGCCCTCTAGGACAGCTTGGGTCAACTTGGGTGGGTCAAAAAACCAAATTGGCTTGGTTGGATTTAATTTGTGGTTGAGCCAATGTCAATACTAAATTTATATTTTATGGGAGTCATTTTTTGTAAGAAATTGGATTTAAATGAGATTTAGTTCATTTCTGTCTATATTTGTGTATTGGGACAACTGGGATCAAGTGGTCAAATTGATTTGGTTTGACTCAAGTGATTATAATTGTGCTATCCAAGATGATCAATAATCATTATGGAAGGGATTAGATGTGTTGATTTCAATCTAATTTGGGTTGGATTGAAGTTTGAATTAATTTGGTCATTTAGGCCATTTTAGGTTAAGTGGACCAACTGGGTTGATTGAGTTGAATAGTTGGAATTGGGTGGAATTGGGTGTTGAGAAGCATTCAATGATGGATTTAGGGTTGATTGATGGCCTTGATTGCAATTGATTTGGATTTGAATGGATTTGGGCTCATTTGGACCTTTTAGGTCAAATGGGCTAACTTGGGTTGATTATACTCATTTAGTTCAATTGGTTTGATTGTAAGCATTGGAAGAGTTTGAAATGGTCTATTGAATGGTTGGAGTGCTTTTTGTGAAAATCAATTGGATTTGGTTTGTTTAAGTGGGCTTAGATCATGGGATCATGGTGGGATGAACATAGGCCAATTTGGCTTGGAGCTTGGATACGAAACAAAACTCAATTAAGGTTGGTTGTGTTGGCTTGAGTTTGTTTTAGGCCATATGATAGGAAAGACCTATCTTTCCTAAGGCAAATCCTAAGCTTAAGGTATGCCTTTTTATGTCTCTAGGCTTAGGCTTAGTATTCCTTTAGTCACTAGAGATGCCTTATGGCTAGGGAAATCCTACTGCTTAGAAGGTTTCTAAGTTTAAGATGAGGAGGTGAATCCTCTCTACAAAAGTGAGATCAACATTCGCTTAAAAGATTACATCCTTCTGAAAACTCTCCGTTATTTTTATTGGGATGGGTATAAATATGTTTATTATGAGGCAGATTGATATATATTCAACCAAATTTCCCATAATGTTATGTTAGGATTTATTTAGATATGGCTTCTACTTCCTATAAACAAATACATTCATAATTAATTATCTCACTTGCTACAATGAGAGAGAATTCTTGATTAAGTTTGGACACAAATATATCTCTGATCAAAATTGGTGTCTAGTGGTGCACGTGACATGGTATAGATGACTGTCTAAATGAAATAAGAGAGTAGTCCCTATCAAGATCTGATGATTTTGTTATCCTGAGACTATGTTGTTCCATTCTACCAACATCAGAGGGCTAGTCATAATGTTTAGGAGTCCTGACAGCCCTATGAGTTACTTTACTTTATATCCCCGAAAGAAACAAAGTTCTAGTGTACAGGTTGTTTAGTGAATTAATGGTAAACTAAATATATAAGTTTATCTAATAATTCAATTAAGTCTGTAATGTAGACACTTGTAAGGCTTACATCTATTGGAATGCCGAAAATATGGGTTAGACTTACATCCCTTTGGAATGCCATTAGAGTGTTCACATGGTGAACATAGATTGTACTTACATCCCTTTGGAATGCTTGAATGTAGATTTGTTTTCATAGCGAATGGATTGCTTGGACTTACATCCTTTTGGAATGCCAGATTTATAGGATGTTTGCATGATGAATGAGTAGATTGGATGTACATCCCTTAGGAATGTTGTATTTATATTGTGTTTGTATAGCGAATGAATAGATTAGACTTATCTCCCTTTGGAGTGTTGTATAGAGCTTAGATATTCACATGATAAATGATATAGATTAGTAGTGCATAATGTATCATAGTAGTGAGTGGAGTTACCATTTAACATAAAGCATATCTTAGTGGGAATGATAACATGCCCGATCAAGATCACATGGTTCCATCATCCTAGACTGTCAAGGTCCTTAATCTACTTAGGTAGAGGAGGTAGTCAATCCAACCTTAATCAAATAATCCTTGTCATCACTCATGGGTTGTATCATCCAAGTTGTTCTTGTAGATCCAGTGTGGTTGTTGTCTAAGGGGACAAATCTAAGTCAACCATAGCTAACAGATGGCTTTTCATCTAATCAAATATATTTCATAGCTCAAAGATCTAAGCCATTGAAAAACATATGGGTTATAACCATTGAAAAATATATGGGTTATAATCATGACCGTAATTTATGTGGTTCCATTTGGTGGTAAAATCATGCTAATAGAGGACATAGGCCACATCCTTACTAGCATGAGATTGTTTGGGTGTGAATATAAATATATATTTAATTTAACATTTGCTCTTTCAGAGCAAATTTTTTTTAACTTGTCACCCTTGATAGTAGTTGCGGATGATTGGATGAGTTTAGCTATAGATTTTAAATGATTAATTTTATTTAATTAATATCTTTCAATTTAAGCATATGATTATTTTATTATTGATATAGATTTTAACATGTAATGATTTGACATTAAAATTTTAAAAAAATTGATAGTGAGAACCCCTCCGGTTGAAATATTCAATCAATATAGTCATCATCAGGGTTGACTTTGTTAGCTCTACTTCTTTTCTTATAGAGGATTGGGTCTACAATATTTGAAATCAATTATGCCGACTCTTCTTTTTATAAAAAAGGATTGAATTAATTGAATGATATTTCATTTTAATCCATATAAAGATATGTATAGTTAACAAATTAATCTAACTCTTAAACCTACACATCATTCTCAGACCTTACAATAAAGTATGTAATGCATTGGTCTGAGCACATGTAGGTGATTCATTTATATCTAATTTTAACCCATGAAACATCTTTAGACACTGAGTTTAGCATTTATTATTGTGTTATGGACAATGCGAATGAGGTCATTTCCAATATAAGTTTGTGCCTATATTTATCATATATATTATTTGTCATATTTTGAATATTATTTGGATATCCCCAAGATGTATGAATTTTATTTTAAGTTGAAAAAAACTTATTTGAATAAAGTTTCTAAATTAAAAATTTGGAAAGTTGTGAAGTCGGTTCCTTGGTGCTAGAAAGTCAATGCTTCGACCCTTGAGAGTTAGCACCTGGGTACTATAAATATAGTGCCTCGATGCTACAGATAAAGATGCTTTCATTATATGACCTGAGAAGCCAGCATTGTAACACAAGATGGGCAGCGCTGTGACACTATAAGTTAGAGAATTTTGACTTGTAACTTGAGAAGCTGGCATTGTAGTGTCTTGTCATGGAGTAGAGAGGAGTTAAACCTTAGATTTGGGAAAGTCAGTATTTAAAGTGCTAAAAATAAAGTTAAAAAATTAAATCAGCTACTCAGCACTTCAAAGATAGCACTGTGGTGCTATAAATGGATGTTTTGACTTTACAAAACCTGAGAGGGCAGCACTCAAGAGATAAGGATGCTCCACTATGGTGCTGAGTTTAGCACCTTGGCACCTTATAAGATGTTGTGTGGCTATATCATGGGATTCCATGTGTTTAAACTCTTGAAAGAATAGTGTTGTGGTGCTATAACTCAAGAACTCCATTGTTTATTGGCTTTTTTAGGGGAATTTAGTGATTTTAGAATTTTTGGCAGCATAACTACTTAATGTTAGATTCTTTAATTATTTACTGCAAGGCACTCTTCTCCCTTGTTTTGGATCCAAGATCAGTGGAGGGAGGTATTCTTCTGATTCTAGAATCAAGCTCGATGGCGGAGATCTTCATATTTCAAGATTTTTGGAATTTTGAGTTTTGTGGTGTTCTTTCTTACTATGTATCTAAGATTAATGGATATATTCCTCTTTATTTATTATCGAATTGAAGATCGATAGTGAAAATTTTTAAAATTCTTTTTTAGGAGAGAAAATTGTGAAAAAGAATATTTTCAAAAATATTTACCTAGAGATAATGACAACTCACATAAATTTTGTTCTATGTAAGATGAAAACACCCTCGTACAATAGCAAAAAACACATGGTATAGAGAAGAGAGTATTGTAGCATAGTTGGAGTTGGGGGCTGGGAGCAATAAGGAGAGTAATGGAAGAGGGGAGAAGAAGCTAGAGTGGGTAGTTCCATCCCCTCCTCTTTTTTTATGAGGTTTTGGGTAACCATTCCCACTTCTTGGGAACTTTACTATCTCTTAATTGTTCCTCCACTTCTCCTAAGTAGATCACTATTGAGGAAGTAGTTGGCGAGAATGATTATTTTGCTTACTTTTTTAAATTGAAAACCATTGTAATAGCACCCAAGCATTGGGATCATAGCACCGCAGGGTTGTGTTGCTTAAGTAGACAATTGGTGGGAGTCATTTACATTTCTAGATTCTATAAGTTAGCGATAGCGCTTAGGCACTACGATTATAGCACCGTGGTGCCCCAAGCCAAGATGTTCCATTTATTTTATTTGTTTAGATGCAAACACCTTTTTGAGATCAAAAGCATGATCTTGCTGAGAGAGCAAAATTCTTTTTGAAAATTAATGTAAAATTTAGATCTTACTAAGAGCTATTTTTATGAAATTTCACATGTTTGGAAAGATTCTTGAAACGTTTTACTTTGAAAGCTCAAAAAAAATATTATTTGTCGAGAATTGGTTGATTTCAAATATACCCAAGGTATTGAAATAAACATCCCTTTAAGGAAATAGCTATGGCTAAGGTTGCTTATTAGTCTTGATTTGCTTTTTATAAAATTGATGAAATAATGGATGATAGAAGAGAGTAGTTTTTTAATTGTAGCTATGCTAAAATGTTTTACTTATAAAATTATAATTGATGTTGTCTCACACTCGCTTCTTTTAAAATTAGTAAACTAGTATGATGACTAAAAAGATATCCAACTATAACCAAGCCTAGGATATTAATGATGCTAAATTATCATGAGCCAAAAAAATTGTGATAGTAGAGAGGTGTTTAGCATCTTAGCTTTGTATAAAGAGCAGATACCCACATATATAAGGCACGTGAGTTTGTTTTTTTTTGGCGAAAAGCTCAAAAAAGGAAAAAATTCATGTGGTTTTAACTATTTGAAATAATTCGACTAGTGTATGTTGTTAAATATAAATGGTATTTTTCCTCATAATTAGTTAATGTGTTAATACAATATCATAGAAATAAACTATAGAGAATAAACTCTAATATTCACAATGATAAAAGTCAGTGGAATGGATCTACTTTATAAGTGATGCATAGTGTTAATAGCATTCATAAACCTTAAAAGTAAAGACATGCATTAAAATTGTTGACAATAGTGAAGATCAAAATGAACATGTGTTGATGTATTTAGATAATAATGATCACAAGAATATAGTTACGCCCTATGGTCCAGTGACCACTATTGGATAATGGTATAAAAAGTTATAGTACTCAATTGGTGGTGGTCAGAGAACTATAGTTTAGTGATAGTAGTTTAGGGATCGTAATATGGTGAAGGTGATCAACCGACTATAGTCAAGTGACAAAGGCTAAGTAGCCGTAGTTGAGAGATTATGGTTGGGTGATCATGGCCATTTGTTAGAGGATGGGAGGATGGGCATCCATAGTCATCATTTAAAGATGGAAAACCATAATCAATTGCCAAAGAATAAGTGATAGATGATGTGGAATTGTAGCACTATGTCTGAGAACATGTAAACTTTATTGATCCTCAGAGACTTAGATAGTGTAGTTGGGTGACAAATATTG
This sequence comes from Cymbidium sinense, assembly GCA_021442155.1. Lineage (NCBI taxonomy): Eukaryota > Viridiplantae > Streptophyta > Magnoliopsida > Asparagales > Orchidaceae > Cymbidium > Cymbidium sinense. The sequence goes on from CM038219.1 coordinate 67,714,226, forward strand.
GGTTGTTGTAGCCAAACAATGGAGGTTTAGTGACCATTGCTATGTGATTATAGTTTGGTGACCATGGAAAACATTTATAGTCCAGTAATGATAATCGATCATCAAAGTTTAAGTAACCATAGTTTTGCGATGGTGATTGAGTAATCATGTATGGATCATTATAGTTAAAAAATCATGGTTAGTAATCAGTAATGGTTCAATAATAGTGGTCAAATTAAGGAAATGGTAGCTAGTTGGTGATGGACTAAAGTTAATGGTTCGACAACTATAATAATCTAATTATATTTATCACGTGGCATTAGCCTCACTATGGTTTGGTGAAGTGGATGATCATGGAGAGTAGAATGTCGCAACGGATGTGGAGGAAATAATGCTCCAATGTTCTTCCACTCACCAAAGTGGAAGTGAAAATAAATATTTCCAGTCACAGAAGTGGAAGAAGTCTGAAGATCTCGGGGATGATGACATAAACCATAGAGAATAAACTTTAATAGAAATAAGTTATGCATATAGAGAATATCATAGACATAAAACGTAGAGAATAAACTCTAATATAGATGATGACATATGTCATAAGAATGAATATACTTTATAATTTACTTTAGCTTTAACATAAAGGAAACATTTTATTTTATTTTATTTTTTTTTTGAAAGGCATGAATGCATGATTTCATATGACAAACAACATTTAGCATGCTAGAAAAGAAATAAAGTGATGCAAGCATGTAACTTTATTCACCCTAATTAATTCCTAAAGATAATCCTATGGAATAAGATCATTTAAAGTGAATCAAAGTTTTTTAAACAAAATTTTAATTTTATTTTGAGTTTGATTTGATTTAGGAAATGGTAAAAGGTATGCTAGTCCTAACCCATCTCCCACATGTGTGTGTTGTTTTAGTTTAATTTTTAGAATTATTAGATTGATTTTATGTTTTGTTTAGGTTAAGGTGTAAATTAAGTTGATTAATTACCCCTTATCTACACCTCCTTAACATGATTATTCAAACAATTATTAGCCAACATATGATATGCAACCAAATTGAATTTAAATCAACAATGCACCCTAAGAAAGAAAGGGCCTAATGCAATAGGCTCACAATTATTGATTAATTAAGCTAAAGGGTTTAATTAGGTACTTTCATAACCTTTCCCATACATGTAGGTTAGATTTGATTTCCTCAAGTTTACTTAGGTTAGTGAACACCTAGGTATCTACCTAAGAAAGGATTGATTAAGTGATTAAGTTTTTGGATTAATTTCTGATTTTGAGTTTGGTTAATTAAGCTATTTAATGAAATGATTAAATCATTAATCAATTTGTAAATTAATTTAGTTCTCATTCAAATGAAATAAACTTATGGGAAAAGACTTGGAAAAGGCATCCTAATCTCATTCTTAAGTCTATCCACTATTCCAAGATAATTAACAAATTTAATAAATGAATTTTTCATTATTTAATAGGTTAATTAATCATTTAATTGATTAAGAGGGTGATTAGAGAAGAAATAAGCAATTACCTAAAATAATCCAATAATAAATTCCAAGAAAATCATGGGAGGTAGAGGTCATCCAACTAATTAACCTTGGGGAATTTGGAATTAATTATTGGTATAATTAAGTAGTAATTAACATAATTATATCCTAATAAAACTCAAATTAAGAAAATGTCATTGTTCAAAATCAATTAAAATTAATTTTGTATTATTCCCCTTTGAATTATCATTAAAATAAAGTTGAGTTAGCATTTTTTTTAAATTGTATCTATATTTTAGTTATGTATTTTTGATGTTTTTGTGATTATTACTTAATTAAATAGCCTAATTATTTAACTAATCTCATTGGTGCCACGTGGACCATTGACACGGCGCGCTTTCCACTTGGCATGAGGGGATTGATTATTTAAGTTATTAAATCAGCTACACAGTCAGTCAGCGGTGCTAAGCATTTTCTCCTTTGACTGTCCGATCAAAGATCGGATGGTTAGGATTAAATCCACAATTTTTAAAGGGTTAATTAGTGGATCTATATTGTTTAATCAAGACCGCCCATCCAAAACACGCGGGATGGATGATCCATGATGTATCCCTACTCTTGCCTATGGGAGATGACAACCATCCATCCTCTAAGGCTTGATCTGAGCTCACTTGAGCTCGGATTGAGTAGGGATTGAACACACACCATCTAAGAGTGAAGAGGAAGACATCCAACAGCCAATTTCAATTGGGATGATACTTTCCTTCACAAAGAACAAAAGAATTCTATACCTAAGCTCAATTTTCAAGCATACCTCATCGGAGGCTATCACGAGTGCTCCCAACTGTTGAGATAGCTTTATCTAGTGGAGACAAAGCTCTGTTGAAGGTTTGAAGGCTTGAGGTGAATTGGATCTTCTTATTTTCCAAAGCTTCCTTCAAAGGCATGCGGCTTTGGTCTAGCTCTCTCTTCCTGTGGCTTAAATTCTTGGAACTTGACTTGGGTGAACTTGATTGGGTCCTTTGATGGTGCTTGCAAGAGCAATTGAAGTTTGGTTGTTAATTGAGCAAGGTGGATTTCTTACTCTTTTCCCCTATTTTTGGTTTAGTTAAAACTAAAAATGGAGAATTGGAAAGAGCTTTTGGATGCTTGGGAGAGCTTCGCAATGCTTCCTCTAGGTTTCTCTGGCTCAATCAATTGCAAGTGATGTAAAATGAAGTGGAATTAGGGGGAGTATATCTCCTCCTATAAGGATCAGATGGCCGTGAGCTATCCTTCCATTTTGATCAAATTGATCAGATTGATTGGCTTTGTTAGGCTATTAGAGGTGCCATGTGATTTGGTTTTGGCAGAGGGGTGTAGTAGAGGAGATGCCCATGTGTTAAATGAATGTGAGAGTGATTCCAAGTGGAGAATTTTCCATTGGGTGGTCAGTTTGGCCATGGGTTGGGTCATGTGCACCACACTCATTAGTGTCCACTTGGTCCACTAAGAGGGTGCCAAGTGGCCATGAAATGGATTTGACCAAATTCCAAGTGGAATTGGCCATAAGTTACACCTTGACATAGGGGTAAAATGGTCATTTCAATTTGATTTTAATTTAGGCAGTTTTGGAATAGTTTGAGGGTTGGACCAAATTTCAAAGAATTTGGAGTTGATTTGATACCATTTGGCTCATGTTGACCCATTTAGGTTAAAATGGGTCAACTTGGGTCAAGTTGACCAATTGGTCAAATTGGGTCAAACCAAGAGTTGGGTCAAGTTCATATGACCATTTGAAATATTTTGGTATCATTGGTTTGGTTCAATTTGGTTTACATTTAGTTTTGGTTCAGTTGAATTCACTTAGGTCAAATGGGTCAAGTTGACCAATTTGACCCATTTTACTTAATTGGGTTAGTTCATGGGTCGGTTTTGATTTGGTTGGTCATTTGAAATGTTTTGCAAGCTTTGGTTTTAAACAATTTTAGTTTGATTTGATTTTGGCCTGATTTAATCTTTTAGGACAAGTTGGGTTCATGATCAATTGGGCTAGGTTAGGTCTAGTTAGAAAATTGAGGCCTTGGTCAAGTACAATAAGTGATTTAGAATGAACTTGACCCATTGGTTGCAATCAATTTGGCATAGATCAAGATTTGACACATTTTGACTTTTTAGGTCAAGTTGGGTCAACTTGGGTCAAGTAACCAAAGTTATGGCTAGGTTCAAACATTGATCATAAAGTAGTTTTGATCAATGGTTTTAATCAATTTGGCCTATGGTGGATTTTGGCTAGTTTAGATTTCATTTTGGTCAAATGTTGACTTGGTCAAAGGCTAGGTTTGACCTAATTTTAGTGTTTGATCATCTTATGATGATTGTTGCTCACAATGTGAGGTTTAGATGTGCTTAGTTCAATCCAATTTGGGTATGATTAGAATTTGGCTCAAAAAGGGTACTTTAGGTCACTTTGAGTCAAGTGAGCTTAAGTGAGTCAATTGACTTGATCAAAGCATGATTCAAATTTGGTTGAACTCATATATGGATTTATGATTGAAATAGAAATCCATTTGCAAGTATTTTGGAGTCAGATGGGTTTTGATTCATGTGACAATTTCAAGTTCAAAAGATGTACATGAGTTTGATTTGGGTTTGATTTTTTGAATTTAGTTTTGGTTTGATGATTGAAGTTTGTGTTTATATTTAATTTGTGATTGAAGGATTGATTGAATCATGAAGAAAATTCAAGGTTTGAATTGATTTAAGATTGATTTGACCAAGTTCAATAATTTGACTTGAAAGAGTTTAGGTTGGATTTAGGTTAGATTTGGATTTGAGTTTTGAATTTTGTTTTGGGTATTTGAATTTATATTTCATTTATATTTGTAAATATAAATGAGAATATAATGGGTTATGATAAAATCTTTTGAATTTAAATTTGATTCGAGCTAATTCCATAAGATGGAATCAAAGTGACTTAGGAAGGATTTTGAATTAGGACTTGATCATGAATGTCAATCATTTGGATTTGATTCATGATTTTGGAAAATCAATTGGAATTGATTTAAGGTTTGAGAAAATCAATTAAGTTGTAATTGATATGAGTTTTGAAGTTGGTTTGGATTTGGAGTTTGAAGTAGATTTGATAGAAAGAAGTAAGGAGTTGAAGTTGATTTGAGTTTGAACTTGGTTTAGAGTTGAAGTTGATTTGAGTTTGAAGTTGGTTTGGAGTTGGAGTTGATTTGAGTTTGAAGTTTGACTTGAAAGAAGGTAGTGAGGATTTTGTTCAAGCTATAGGGTAGGTAAGTTTTCCTAACACCCATAAGGCATGACCTATTCCTATGGCTAACTCTTCTAAGTCTTTTGGGTTAGGTTAAGTGTTCACCTAATCACTAGAAGTTTCTTAAGACTAAGGTATTCTTAGCGTCTAAGAGGAGTCCTATGTCTAAGATGGAGATGTTGAGAGCTCATTCTAAAAATGAGGTCAACATAGGCTTAGTTCAAATTTTAGTCACAAAAGGTTCAATTAGGTTGGCTAGGATTAGGCGAGTCCATTGACCATATTAAACTCTAATTATGCTTTAGTCAAGCTTTAATGATGTTTGGGATGGTTTTGAAAAAGTTAATTTCAAGTTGTTTGGATCAATTTTGGGTTTCGCCCCTTTAAGCCCAAATAAGTCTTTAAATTCTAATTAGGTGTGATTTGGGTAATGTTTAAGAACAAGATTATTTTTTTCATGATAATATAGATTTCATTATGCAAAAGTCTTGTTACAATGCTTTCCACTAATGTAAGGTAAATTGAGATTGTGACTAAACACAAGTGGTTTCAAGCTGTTAGGAATGCATAAAGAGATAGATGCAACTTGTAATACCTGACCAATCCGAGTTAGATGGTCAGCTGCTTAGTTGCCTTCTTGGAAGATGTGATTAAATTCGATATCCTTGTTAGCATAGCATGCAATTGGAATCAAATATGTGAACCAAGTTCTAGGGAGGTTTGATAATTTTGTTGAAAATGTTGAGAAGAAAAATGGAATCAGTTTCAATCTAAACAAGGTTGGGGAAAGCCTAAGTGATCTTCATTGCATAGTATAGTTCACCAACTTCAGCATTGTTGACCTCATTTTTAGGATGAGTTCTCAACACCTCCATCTTAGGCTTAGGATTACTCTTAAACTTTAAGGGTTCCTTAGTCTTAAGATGCATCTGGTGATTAGGTTGACTCTCACCTAGCCCAAGAAGACTTAGAAGAAGTTGGCCAAAGGAATAGGTCTTGCCATATGGGTGTCAGGAAAAAATCTCCTACCCTTAGCCTAAACCATTCCTCACCTTCCTTCTTTAAAGTCAAACTTCAAATCAATTCTATTTGACTTTCTCAAAATCTAAATCAATTCCATGATTCAATTCCATGATTGAAACCCATGATCAAAATCCCTCAAAATTTTCGAAGTCCTTAACCCTTCCTTAAGGACTTAACCAAAACCATGATTCAAACCTACTCAAATCTTTGAGATTTTCTCATGATCCATAAATATTCTCATTTATATTTACATATATAAATAAAATATAAATTCAAACCCACCAAATCAAATTCAAAATTCCAAAACAATTCATTGAAATTTTCCTAAATTCCTTTAATTTTCCATTAAAGGACTCAACCAAAATCAACTTCAAATATTGATCAAACCCATTCAAAACCTTGGGATTTTGTCATTTCTTATTTATATCCTCATTTATATTCTCATATATAAATGAAATATAAATATAACTCAATTCAATCAAAGGCAAATTTAAATTCCAAATTAAAAAATATTTCATTAATTAATGGATTCACCCCTCAAACCACTTCAAACTCATGGGATTTTTGCAAAATATATTTGTATTTTCATTTATATTCTCATATATATATATGAAATATAAATGTACATCAATCAAATCCAACTCAAAAATTAAATTTCAAATTAAAAATCCAATTAAATCCTTTAAATTCTTTTTAATGGATTTAACCAGAAATCATGGTTGAACTCTTTCAAATTCTTGAAATTTTCTCATGATCAATTTATATTCTCATTTATATTCACATATATAAATGAAATATAAATTCAAACAATCAAAACCAACTCCAAAAATAAAACTCAAATCAAATCAAAATCAAATCTAAGCCTTTCAATTCAAAATCTTGAACTTAGCCGAAATCAATTCAAATCAAGTCAAACCCTTGATTAGCTCTTATGGTTCAATCAATCCTACAATAATGAGCTCATATATAAATCTAAATCTCAATTCTTCAATCAAAACTCAAATCAAAAATCAAACCCAAAACCCCTTCATATTCTTCCTTTGAATATGAGATTTTCAAATGGATCAAAATCCATTTGACTTCAAACCACTTATAAATGTATTTATATTTCAATCATGAGTCCATATACAAGATCAATCAACTTCAAATCAAGATTTGACCAAGTCATTTGACCCACTTAGGCTCACTTGACCCAAAGTGACCTAAAGTACCCTTATGAGCCAACTTTTGATCTTAACCAAATTGGATTGAACCAAACTCATATATCCCTCTCATCATGATCAACAATCATCATGGGATGATCAATCAATCAAATTGGGTCAAACCAAGACAACACTTAACCAAAAATGAAACCTAACATAGAAAAAATCTACTATAGGACAAATTGATTGAAACAATTGATCCAAGTTCATTCATGACCTATGTTTGAACTTGACCAAACCAACCTTTGAGCCTAACCTTGCCCACTTGGCCCAGTTAACCCATTTTGACCTAAAGGGACAAAATATGTCAAAACTTGATCTAATCCAAATTGATTGAAATCAATAGGTCAAGTCCATTCCAAATCATTTATGGAACTTGAGCCTCAAAGACCCAAATTGCAATTGACCTTAGACCCAACATGACCTAAAGGGGTCATGTTGAGCCAAAATTGAACCTAACTCAAATTGATTGGAAACAAGGATACCAATCCACTTCATATGACCAACCAAACCTAAACCCACATTTTGACCTAACCTAAATAGGTTAAATGGGTCAAATAGGTCAACTTGACCCATTTGACCTAAATGGGTCATATGAGCCAAAACCTAATCTATACCAAATTGAACATAAGGGCACCAAAACATTTCAAATGGTCATATGAACTTGACCCAACCCTTGGTTTGACCCAATTTGACCTATTGGTCAAGTTGACCCATGTTGACCCATTTTGACCTAAATTGGTCGACATGAGCCAAACCCTATCAAATGGATTCCAAATCCATTGAAACATGGCCCAACCTATTTTCTCAACATACCAAACATACCCGAAGTGAAAAAAAAAATAGCAAAATGACCATGATACCCTTAGGCCATAGAATAAATTTTGGCCTAGCCCATGGGTATTATGGTCATGCACTTATCACAAACACTTGAGGCTCTCCTAAAACATTAAGGGGACCTAGTGATGAGTGGTGCACCCAACCCAATGGATTTGCGTCAGCCCAAATGAACCCAAGCCCAAAACTGACCCCATGGGTCAAATTGGCTCATTCCAAATCCTTCCTCCACTCAATTTGTTGCACATGGGAGGTTGGCAATCCCCTCCTTGGCTCAAACTGACCATGTGCAAAGAGCTAACATTCTAAACAACCCTCTCATAGGGTCAATTGGATCAAAATGGCCAGTCATGGTTTGACCATTTGATTTCCATAGGGGGAGATATACTCCCCCTAATTCAATGAAATTTTCACTTATCCTTTGTCGATTGAGTAAGGGAGAGAGGGAGGAGCCATCAGAGAGCCACCCTAAGTTTCCTAGGAGGGATTTGAAGTGAGGCTTCTTTGGTTTTCCTTAAGCAAAAATAGGGGAGGCCGATTGGATCTTCAATTTTCTCCACACCCAATTTCCTTTCAATTCCTCTTGCACACTTCATCTAAGAGCTAAGTCTAATGCACCTAAGCTTCTATTGGAGTTCCCACAGTAAGGAAGGATCAAATTGGAAAAAAATAATAATAATAAAAATAAAAAAATAAAAAAATAAAAAAAATAAAAAAAATAAAAAAATTTAAAAGATAAAAGAAAAAAAAATTGGATCATAGCCGAAGATCAAGCAAGGAGGGGTTGGTCCATACATTGATTCACTTCACCTCAAGAGCTAGGAACCTCAACAGGGCTTCGTCTTCATTAGACGAAGCTACCTCATCGTTCCTGAGTGCCAGTTATCACCTCCGGAAAGGTATGTAAATTTTCTACCACTTAGGCTAATAGGTGTTGGATCTCTGTGAAAGAATTTTCCATTTCATGTGAAATACACCATTGGATTGGCTGCTTTGGCCCTTTAGATGGTGTGGGTTGAGTCTTGAATGAATCCATGAAGGACCAAGCTCGAATCTCCCCATGGATTGTGAATGGTTCAGATTAATCCATAAAGAAGAACTTGGCTCATCTCAATCATACATCTGTGCATTTTAGATGGACAACTGAGATTAATCAACACATTTAGATAATCCATTTATCCGTGTTAAACTGCGGGTGATTCCTTGATCATCTGATCTTTGATCGGACGGTTGAGGATATAAGCGCATGCGCCACCACCACCACCCGTGAGGTGACAACTTAAGTGACCCCCTCACTATGCGATGCATTTAAAGCTCACTGACCGCCATAGCCACGCGACGCACCGTGAGCTAGAGATTAATTAGCATTAGTTAAAATGCTTAATTAATTTTTGATTAATCCAAGGATTTTAAAATCTTTAAATAAAATCTTATGGATAGATAATTAAATTTTAAAATTTATTTTGATGGGTTCTGATTATCTAATGTGATTTCTAAAATTATGACTTATCTTCCTTCTTATTGTAATAAATTCTTATGTAATGATTAGTGATTTTAACCTATGATCATGGTTGATTAGTGGTCAGATCAGTAAGTGGGATTATGGAATATTTTTGGGGCATTTCCCTAAGCTATTCCTTAAACCCTGCCCCATCCCCTTCTTTCTCTCCTTAATCTCCTCTTAATTAACTCATTAATTACCCCTTAATCAATTTGCAAAAAATTCTAAAAAGTTCCAAAACTTAATTAATCTACATTTGTTTAATTAACTTTTAATTGTGAGCCAAATTGAATTAGGCCTTTCATTATTAAGTGTGTTGCAAATTTAAATACCTAGTGGGTTTTATGTCATCTCATTGGCTCATAATTATTTAAATTAATTTTTCTAAGGTGGTGTTGGTAAGGGTTAATTAAGCCAGTTAATTCATATCCTAACCTAATCAATGCTTAAAAAATGAATTTAATTATCTAAAAATTAAACTAAAGTCTAAAACACATGGGCTAAGGACAGCAAACTCATCTCACCTTTTCAAAATTAAATCAAACCTCAATCAAACAAAAATCATTTTGAAATTCACTTTGATTTCTTCTAAGTTTTCTTATTCTTTAAGATTGTCTTTAGGAATTAAGAGAAGTTAGTTTGTTCATGTGATTACATTACTTTAGATCTTTCCCAACATGTTAAATTGTATGCCATATGACTTATGCATCCATGATTTCATGTTTTTTTAAAATTTAAAAAAAAATGAACTGGTTTACTTTATGTCACTTGCATGTGTGGCTTAAATATGAATATGAGTGGCTATTATCACTACTAAACCCAAATTATTTTCAAAATATATGAACCTATTATCAAATTTGAAAGTGTGTTACTTATATTTTAATTATAGGTTTGCATGTGATGAAATATAATGGTATGTATAGGGTAGTCTTTCCTTCTCTTTGCATTTAGCATAGTTTGGAATAAGAATTTAGCAAAGTGTATAACTAATTTAAAGAGGAGTACAACACTTGCTGAAATCCATCTCTTATTCATCTTTTTGCTGCCAACAAAAGGGAAAACCTACACTTACACACATAAACTAAACAAACAAATCAAATGAATAAAAATACAATTTTTGCATATTCCTTTTTTCTACTTTATTTCTTTTACATGCATGTTAGTACTTGAGGAATGTGTTATATTATTCTGGACAACCCCAAGGTTGCGAGTCTTAAAGTAGCCCTAAGTAGGTCTTGTACCTTACACCTCTGGTTAACCATGGGGTTGTACTCACTTATGCCTTTCTTACTTTCATGCATGCATGTGAAATTTTGGATAAGGAAAACCTTTTCTACTTAAGAAAAATCATACATGTTTAACTTCTAAATTTTCTTAAATGGATTACTTAGCATGCATCATAAAGTGTGTTAATTATCTTCATTTGCATGTATAGATATTCTTAAGGTCCATCCATATGCATCTTATATATGTTAGGAAATAGTTGAAGTAATGTATGTTATTTGAATGTTGATTCATTTTTCTTAATCTTGAAATGCCTTTTTCTTAATCTTGAAATGCCTTTCTTTTTGGATAGGTTTGTTTAGAGTTGATCTAAACATAGGATTAATTAAAAGTTGTATTTAAAATATTCACCTAAATGAAACTAAAATATGAACTTACCTTAGAAATTACTTGAGGATTAGGGAAGGAAAGGGAAGTCCTCTTCTTTTTCCCTGTCTTTACAACTTAGTAATTAATTGCAGGTTTCACTTAAACCAAACTAAAACATGGAATAAAAATAATCCAAAATAATTAAACAACTTAAATTAAACTCCCCTCTAAGTTGAACATGCCTTTCACACTTATAAATCTTGAACCCAAAATCCTAAGCTAAGTATGCCACACAAACATCCAAGGCACACACATTAGCCTAAGTCATCACTTCTAGCTTAGGTTAGGTCGGTGCATGGCTTGATGTCTTATTTTATTTTGTGATGAATGTTTTAGACTAGATGTTAGGGTGTATGTTCGTAGAAGGGATGGTAGGACGTGCTTAGTCTAACTATTTTTTTCTATAGGGGATTGTGCTAAAGGGGAGCTATCATAAATAAAAATATAAATGCTTCTTGCTTGTAGGTGCTTATACCCCTTAGCATAATCTATAGGCCAGGTGGACTTGAGTACCCATGTGTGGGTTACTAAGTCCAATATACATGCTTGGGATTTGTTTGGTGTGATTTAGCTAACCCTTATTTTGCAGGTATTAGTTAAATTTATGCATTCCCTTTTCATGTAAACAATTTGTATATTTAGGATTTGGAATGATTTGCTATGGGGGATTAGGATGAACATTAGTCATATAACTTCATCTTACATACTAAGTGAAGACTTAGAGCACCTACCATGCTGCCATCCAAAGGAAGATCTAAAGAAGAAAAGAAAGAAGAAAGAAGAATGAAGCTTGAAGACCCCCATAACAATGAATTATTTTTGCTTAAAATGTAATTTAATTCATTTGTAATCCAGTAAGGTTGAGCTCGGCTACCAAATTTGATATTTTTTGGGTTTGTACGATGGTGCCCAACCACAATGGCCATTTATTCTTTTTTGCGCTAGTTTTATAAATTGGTTGATGTTTGTTTAACTTGCGCATTAAGTGGCATGATTTTCCTAATTTTTTCCTTGCTTTATGTATGGTCTGGATAAGGATTAGGCTCTTTAGAGAAAAATAAATCTTTTACCCAACTTAACAAACTCAAAATTAAAATAAGAAATGCATAACCTCACTTAAAGCTTAGGTTTAAAATCAAGATAAAAGAATTAGTAACCCCTTAGCTGGATGAGTCTTTGTAGTTACTTTATAACATCATGCACAAATACATATTATCTCACTCTTGATTGGAGGGCTTCCATCTTTTCTAGAGAACTTCAGCTTGACCTTTGAGGGCCATGGTGGAAACTCACCTCCTAAAATTCTAGCTGATTTTGGCCAATAATATATTTCTCATGCATTAGTCATAAAATGTCCTATTAGCTTGAGTCAAATTGATTGTCCAAAAATGATAATAAAATGAAATTTGAAATGCATTTGATTTAGGTCATTGAAGCATGCCCCTTTACATGATCTAGTCTCTTTAGGGAGTTAGTTTAAGGACTTAACTTCTTTCTAAATAAAAAATAGCCCAACTTATCTTGCATAAGCATAAAGACTTGCCTACATGTATTTAAAATCATAGGAGGAGTTAGTTGGTGGCCACCCCCACTCGGTTGTATGTCCAAGCTGTCGAGTGGTTTGCCTACTCTTGTGGAGGCAAACTAATTACCCATTTTTGCATTAGATTTAGGTTGTGCTTCCGACCCTTGACGAAGCTCCCTAGATTTAGGTTCTAAAGTTGCTTTTTCCTTTTGTGGGCCATAAGTATAATTTCTCACCTCTTAGGCATTTTCTTAATCTTGTATTAAGGAATATTAAGTCTTAAATTTCTAATAAAAATATAACTCAAACAAACTAAATCATTTTTTAAAATGTAAGGCCTAATTTTTAGGATAATTTGAGATGCTTGCTAGGTTTCCTAGCATCGTGAGCTTCTCCTACTTATTCCCATTTTGGCATCAATAATAACTCCTTCTTTTGATCAATCCCACTTGATCTTCAAAAATATAAACCATTCGATTGATAGTTCTTTCCTATTGAAATCTTCAGAGACAACGATCATTTTCCTTAATCGAGAGTTTTCTTAAGGGATCCCATCCCTTAGGATGTAAATAACTATGGGGACTTGCCCTTGTAGGGAACTTAACAAACCCAATTTAAAATAAATCCTGCTTCACTTTTTCATGTAAAGTAGGGGAAGAATCTATGGTACATATGCAGACACATCATCCTTAGGAGTCCTTATTGAGGTGATTGGTTCCATCAAAGGATATTGATTTCTATATTTTGAGATAGTGCGCTATACCTTGATGACGTACATGATCACCTAAATAAGTACATATGTGGATCTGTGTGGCATCTTACCAAGATGAATTTTTGTAAGGGTATCCTCTTTCTTTTCTCCCCATAGATTTGAAAGTTGACTCCCTTCTAGGAATGTTTCACCACAAATTTTTCTAAGGACTCTGTTGGGGATGGTTCCTCTCTCCATCTTTAGTAAATGATTATTGTCTTTGCATATCGATAGTGGGTTTATACTTTGGTATGAATCCAACACTATCCTTCTTTCCATTGGCACTTAGCTCATTTCATTCTTGAGTTGAGTTAGCCAACATGTTTAGGTTTTAGGCCTGCATTATCCGTTGGTCTTAAATCCCCCGTTGGGTTCTCCAATGGGTTAAATGAAAAGATCTAAAATAAAAATATCTCTTAAAGACTTTCTCCTTATCATTTTCATGATAAGTAAAGGTTCATCTTAAAATAATAAATCTTCCATAAAGAAATTTGCTTTTCAAAAGCACTTTTTTCCAAAAATGAACTTCATAAAAAAATTTCCCCAAAATTTTGTTACCCTCATTTAACAATTCTCATAATTGTTACATGTAGGGATTTTCAAAAATAATACTAACAACATTTTTCAAAAGCATAAATGAACATCTTCTTTCAAATCACTTTGATAAAGATTTTCATTTCAAAATAAAATGAACAATCATCTTTCCAAAATCAAAATCAAAAATAAATTTTCAAAAAGCACTTATGAAATCCTTCTTCCAATTTACCCAATGTTGTTGAATGAAGGTTTTCATTTTCAAAATAAAATGAGCAATCATGTTTTCCAAAATCACAATCACAAACATAAAGTTTTCAAATATACACAAGGAACTTTCTATTAAATACATTCACAATTATTTAATGGAAGGTTCATTTGTAAACAAAATCAAAACTTTCAAAAAGCACACATGAATATCTTCATTTAGTATGCTTAGGTTTACTAAATGAAGATTTCATCTCCAACTAAAAATAAAACATCATTTAGAAAATCATACTTAAGCATATCCCACATATGTTTCTCAAGTTGGAATTCCTCTCTTCCAACAAGGCAACAATCACACACAAAATAAAAATATCACCTTTCAAAAATAAAATCAACCTCCATTCTACATACTTAAATTTGTTGAATGGAGGTCCTCCTTTCGAAAAATCAAAATAAACAATCATATTTCTGAAAAAATTTCAAAATCTATTTGGAACTTAACTTAACATATCTAAATTTGTTAAGTAAAGTTTCCAAATTCAAAATCAAAATTAACAATCATATTTCCAAAACTTTTCAAAACACATTTGGAACCTCACTTGACATACCCAAATTTGTTAAGTGAAGCTTCCAAATCCAAAAATCAAAATCTTTTAAAGCACATTTTTGGAAACTCACTTAACATACCCAAATTTGTTAAGTAAAGTTTCCAAATCCAAAATCAAAATTTCAAAAAATATTTGGAACTTCATTTAACATACCTAAATTTGTTAAGTAAAATTTCCAAATCAAAATTTCAAAATTTTTCAAAGCACATTTTTGGAACCTTACTTAGCATACTCTAATTTGTTAAGTGAAGTCTCCAAATCCAAAATCCAATTTTTTTTTTAAATTCTAAGTACATTTTGGAACTTTATTTAACATACACAAATTTGTTAAGTAAGGTTTCCAAAATCAAAATCCAAAATGTTTTTTCAAATAATTCTGAATGCATTTTGGAACCTCACTTAACATACCTAAATTTGTTAAGTTTCCAAATCTAAAATCAAAATTTAAATATATATATATATATATATATATTTCAAAACACATTTTTGGAACCTTACTTAACATACCCAAATTTGTTAATTGAAGTCTCCAAATCCAAAATCAAAATTTTCAAAACACATTTGGAACCTCACTTAACATACCCAAATTTGTTAAGTGAAGTTTTCAAATCTAAAATCAAAATTTTCTAACACATTTTGGAACTTCATTTAACATACATAAATTTGTTAAGTAAATTTTGCAAATCAAAAGTTCAAAACTTTTCAAAACATGTTTTGGTACTCCACCTAGCATACTTAAATTTGCTAAGTAAAGTTTCCCAAAATCAAAACAAAAAAATTTTCTTATACACCTTTGGAACTTCTTCCCTTAGCATACCAAATTTTCTAAGGAGAAGTTTCCATTTTTCAAAATCAAAAATGAAATAAAATTTTTAAACAGACCATTTGGAATTTCATTTAGCATACTCAAATTTGCTAAGTGAAATTTCCATTTCACAAAACCAAGTGGGATTTCATCTTTAGCATACCAAATTGGCTAAAGTTGAATCTCCACTTTCAATCATTTCAAAAACAAAATGAAGCACCTTAGGATCCTCTTAACATAACAAATTTGCTAAGGATCCTACCTTTTCCAAAATCAAAATATCAAAACAAAATTGAAACACTTAGTATTTCCTTAGCATACCTAAATTTGCTAAGAATCCTATCTTCAAAATCAAACAAAATTCACTTGGGCGCTTCACTTAGCATACCTAAATTTGCTAAGTAAGAATTCCAAAGTTTTCCAAAATCAAAACAAAACAAAATATTCAAAAAAAAAACAATCACTTTCACCTTACTTAGCATACCTAAATTTGCTAAGTGAAAATTCCAAAAACTTTCAAACAAAATAAAATCAATTGGCCCTTACCTTAACATACCCAAATTTGTTAAAGGAAAGGGTCCTAAAATCAAAAGAAAATTAAAATTCAAATCAAGACAATGAACTTATGGAAGCATCTTATCAAAATTTAGAATTTGTATTTCAACATACTTAAATTTATTGAAATTGGATTCACATTCAAAATTTCTCTTTCAATCAAATCATCTCAAATCTATTTTGAACCCCACTTAACACTTCCAAGTTGTTGGATGTGGGTTCAAATTTTTAAAAATTCAAAATTTAAAATCTATAAAGATAGAAATCTGATACAACTCATTTCCTATTGCAGATTCATACAGATAGTACAATGATAATTCAATTTTTAGTCTTTTACAGTTATTCTGAGATGGTCGATTCACAGAAGTTCATTTTTACCTTCCCCCATGTTATGGATTGGGCTTTGGACCAAGCCAACTTCCCCCAACTGGACCATACACATCTAATCCACTTTGGTAGGGGATTCGACGGAGCAAGGATTACTTGTGAGGGCATTCCCCTCACTATAGTTAGTAGGACCATGGTGATCGGGCATAAGCCAGTCATCCGAATTGATTTATCCTCTGACTCTGATGTCTCCTCATTGAAGAGGAAAGCAGCGACTGTCCCACACGATTCAGTTGTGATAGTACCAGCTGTACTAATAGTGCTAGCCCAAATTTCAGTACGCCCCATGGTTTATCAGGCTACCCTAGTGAGGGCTAGTATCCTTGCTCATATGTACCCTCTATGGGTATGGCTCCCCTGGTCTTAGGGCTTGCATCCCCTACTTTTCAGTTTGGGTCTAGCTCTCACTCCTCCCATCCTACCTGAACAAAGTGTAGGAATAAGAACTGCATGATCAAGCTATACCACACCAGGATCGCTAGGGAGATGGAGGTAGTAGCCTATTCAGCTATCGAGAAGTTCCTTATTATCACTTCACCACTAGTTACAGAAAACTAGTTCCATCCTCTCTCTAGGTCAGATAGAGAGGATGTTAGGAGGATTCGGTCATCACCTCCACCAGTGGTGTAGTATCGACCGGGCAGGGGAGGAGGTCATGTAGGCCCGATCTTATGCCGGTAGCACGGATGCTCAGAGTTTGGAACTCAGTTTGATCTCTAATCCATCATCCCTTGCAGAGTGAAGAAGCATATCCTCCATGAGAGGGCCTGGGAGGCCCATACAACACATATTACCAGCAGGGAGAGGCGGAGGTTTAGTCGTTAGTTAGTAGCATTCGCTCTTATTGATTTTCCAGCTCAGCGCACTACCCACGTCGACCATACTGACAACATCCTTCTTACTGGGACTAGCCAATGCAGGAGAGCAGCTCTTGTACACAGAGAGTTGGTGGTGTCTCCACCCCACCTCTTTACCCCATGTTTGCCATCACTAGTACAGGTTCCAGCATCACCCATTCCATCAAAGGCTATGAAGGCCGCATCCGGGGAGAAACATACCCCATTAGTGAGCTGGCTATGGCCAAAGGATCCTACTCCTCTACACCCCTTGTAGGGCGAGCTCTCTCTGGACCTTACATCCCGATAGTGGTGTGGAAGGAGTGGCGATCCCGAAGTGTCTTGGTCATCCCTTCACCAACTCCACCCATTCAACCGGATGCGGAGATAGTGACCACTATCATGGGCATTCTAGATGATAGCATGGTGGTAGCAGTAGTAAAGAATCATTCCAGGATTGTTACCCTTATTACAACTAGCATTAGTCAAGATTGTCATTCTTGTAGTGAGAATAGTCCACATAGGATTAACTCTCCAGCCACAAACGAGGTCTGGTGCCTCTCAGTTCTTTATAGTGATAACACCGGTCAGCCCAAGCTCAGACAAACCATTCTCTCAATGAGATAATAACACATTATCTTATGGAAAAGAAAGGGATCTTAGGGTACGAATGGTCTGATGAAGAATGACTTAACTTCGATCCCAATGAAGATGACATGATGGAAGATTCGACTGATGTATGCATGGTTGATACTAGAGGCTCTCTTCTTAAGGAGCAGCAGGCCATGGAAGGTGATGTGGTTGATCATGTAGACACCGCGAAATCAGCCCATCACCTTTGTATTCAGTTAAGGCAGAAAGATGAGCAAATTGATAGGATGGCATAGCAGTTACAGGACTTATTAAAAGTAGTGTCAGTGCTACAAAAGCAAGCCCCTCCATTTCATCCTAGTACAGGTGATGTCAGTCAGCCTAAGCTAGTGCATGTCTTAGATCCAGTTAAGATTATACCTCCCGTTAAGCAAGGTAGCACTAGCATCTATAGGAAGGTAGTGGACAGTACCTCCATACATGAAAAAGATTTAAAGTCCATGGTTGAGCAGCAGGTGAAGGAAGCTTTGGCTCAAGCCCAGGGAGGATCATCGGTTCCAAAGGGTAGACCCTACCCAGAGGAATTTGATGCCATCCAGTATCCCAAGGGGTTCGTGCCTCCTTCCATCAAGAGCTTTGATGGCAGTGGGAATTCGAGGTAGCACATCGGCCATTTCAGAGTCAGTTGTTGCAACATAGGTGGCAGCGATGCTTTACTCTTTAGACTCTTTATCATCAGCCCAGTGGGTATTGCTTTTGATTGGTATGCTAAACTACCCAATGGTTGAGTTAGGACATTTGTTGTGTTAGAGAAACTCTTTATCAAGAGGTTTGCTGGAGCTCAGCAAAGGGTTACTATATGTGATCTTGTTGTAGTACAATAGCACTCTAGTGAGTCACTTGTTGATTATATTCTATGATAATGCAACTTGAGTATGAAATGTGAACTACAGTTGTCTGAATAGCATGCCATTGAGATTCTCTTGAAGAATATCCATGGCTCGGTCACCTTCATGCTTAAGGGCTTCACCATAAAGACATTTGAGAAGCCGTAGAAGGTCTATGAAAAGAAACTTGGAGTAGTAACAGCAGTTGACAAGGGGAAACAACCAGTTAGAGATCAGTTAGAGCAACTCTTCTAAGAATGAAACTTTTAAAAAAAAATCAAAACAATTTAAGCATGTTTATTTGCTATTTTTCACAATCAAATTCAAAACAAAATTTCAAACCAAAACCAAAATCAAATTTCAAAACAAAATTTAAATCATTATAAGCATTAATGATTTTAGTTTTCATAGGATCTTTTGATTAATTTGGTCAACACTAATATGTGCAGTGTACTCTAGTTAGTCTACCATACATATTGGTGGTTCATTTATTGACCTCATTTTTGGATGATGTAACATCATCCTTAATTTTGCTAATTAAGATTCTTAATATTAGATTAGAGGCATCCTAATTAGGCACCTAAGACACTACAGTTAGTGACCAAGTGTGTAAAATAAATTAAAATTAAATCAATCATTAATTTAAATCAAAACCAAACTCAAAGCCAAACACCATGAGGTGCTGGCTTAGACCATCCTAGGGAACATCCCTAGGACTTGTCCTGACCCAATTGGATTTGGTGAATCCAATCAGACCTCAAAATTTAGTAGGAATCTAAAAAATAGATATTTAAATTGTAATTTAAATTCAATTGAGCTTAGATTAAGGTATTTGGGGTGGTTGGCATAATTAGCTCAATTAAGTGCAAAATCACCTATAAGAGAAAATTTAAATAAAATTAAAATAAATTGAAATCAAATCAAACAAAAAGCATAGAATTAATGCATGAACATAAATAAACCTAAAAATAAATATAGATGAGGATCAAGATGGTTAATTATGTCACTTGACCTAGGGTTGAACTATGTGGACCCCACCAGGTCAAAAGTTCAACCCACTAAATTAAACAAAATTAACTCATTCCAAGGGCTCAAATTTATTAAATGAACATGTTTAGACATAAATTTTAGCAATTATAAATATCAAAAGGTCTCAAATGGGTTGATTAGATCACTTGATCTAAATAGACCCAAGCAGACCTTACTATACCAAAAATAATAAATTTAAATAAAATCAAGCATCTAAAGTCAATTGAAAATCATAATTAAGATAATTTAATCAATTATTGGGTTTAATTTAATTTATTTGGTCATTTGACCCAAGTGAACCTATTTTGACCCATTAAGCCCAATTTGGGTCAATTGGGTCAAAATCAAAATCAACTTTAAATTAAATTAAATCAACTACTCCAAATCATCCCAAACATTGAATTAAATATGATTGATACCTTAATTGGGTCAAATTGGTCAATTGAATTTAACTTACACATTTAAGTTGAAATGGATCAAATTAAGACAAAATCAATATATATCCCAAATCTGATGAAATTAATTCATTAGAAACATCATAAATGATCAAATAAACCATAATGAAACTCAGTTTAAACCCTAAAGTTACTATTAAGCTAAGAAATCTAATTTGATTCATTTTTTTATCAAATAAGATAAATTAGCTTAAATCAAATTAAAATCCCATCTAATGTGAATCAATTGGCTTCTAAGCCTTTCAATAAAAAATTATGCACAATCATAATTTAGGGATAAATCTATTGATCAAATGAATTGATCAAAGTGAATCTAAAAGAAAAAGAAGGTTAAATTGTCAAACTAGCCTACATCACATTAAACGTTCATATGATATGGATCAATTGATCCATAAATCATTTAATAAACAATTAAAGATAATTATAACCAATGACAAAAGCAATCAAGAAATTAAAGCAAATCAAATCATGTGAACTTAACCATAGCAAAAACCCAAATGGCTTAAAATCAAACATTTAAACCAAACCCAATTCAAATAGATTTAACCCAACCCTTTGTCCATATTAGATGGCTTGACTTGGGAAATCAATTAAAAAAATCCATATGAGGTGAAATGATAAAAGATGATGTAAAATCCAAGGAAAAGAGAAGAGGTAAAACTCATGCACATGAATCCAAACCATTCCTTCTTCTCCCAATGCCATACTCCATTTGAGTCAATCTATGGCTCATTTAGCATCTGATTTAGATAAGAGGAAGTAGCCATTAGTTGTACATAGGGTGATGATGTGGCAATGGGAAGAGTAAGGTGGAATCCACGGATGCCAAGCATAGCCAACCCACCTTATCCCTCCAAGCCTCACCCATACTTGCTACCTCACCCCCAAAAGAATTCAAATGCATGCTTTGACCTTCCAACCACCTTCTCTAACATCATTTGGATCACAATTCCACTGGTTGGCCATCCTTGCTAATTTTAAAATTGGCAAAGCTCTCAACCACATATAAAAAAGAGGAAGAAATCAAAACTGATGGTTCTTGCTCATTCCAAAAGCTTCCCTAAGTGAAGCCAAGAAAAAGCGAACCATCCCCCTCCCAAATCATTGCAATCGTTTCCAACATTGAGCTCTATTGAGCGATAGTGGATGTTCACCTCTACGCTTATTCAGACAGAGGCACGATGTGTTTCTTTCTCCAAAAGCTTTACCATACCTCCTTAAATATTTTTGAAACTCAAAGCACCGGCGAGGCCCAATGCTAGAGAGGTATGGTCAAAATTGACCCTCCTTTGATTTCACGTTGGTCATTTGTCAAGTAAAATTTAGATTAGGTAAGATCAAGCCATATATATTACTTCAAAATCACTCCTTGATCATTTTGCACTTTAAATCCCATGATTTTACCGCATAGATTGCTGGCAATTAGCCTCAAAAACTTGATGACACTCGGTCACCGACGTAGATGAACGAGATGGAATTATAGCCATCCATTCCTTCTATTTGGAATGGACTACTATGATCTAGTCAAACCAAATGATTTAATCTCTTAAAGGAGTTATGGATTTAATCTTTGATCAAATGGCCCCAATAAAGTAGCATCCTCACCACCATTTTAATGCTTAATCCATGTGGATTCTGCATGGCACAATCGCATGGCAACACGAACAAAGCTATGCTACATCAGTGCCATGTGGCACTGATTGGATTAATTGGGAAAATCAAATTTTCTATATTTAAAAAACACAAAAATTGCTAGAAATTTAAAAATTAAAATATCTAACTAAAGAAATGCAGAATTAGGGCTCCATGGATTCATCTTAATGAGAGAAATCCATTAAACATAAAATCCTAAATTTTGTTAGGTAATTTTGGGTTAATTGGGGTTTAATTGAAACAAATTAAACTATAATTAAACCTAAATTATTAATCTAACCAACTTAAAACTTTGGAGAAGTAAAATTGAAGTTAAAAGACATCTTAGATAAAATTTCTTGGATTTATTAATGATTAAATTATAATATATAAAATTTTCAATCATCTACCCTTAATTGAATAAAATAAATTAATGACAAATTAGAAAAATTAAGAAAAATCGTGGAATCAGTTTAAAGCATCATAATATGTTATTAATTCTCATTTGAACACATTAATGTTTAAAATAACTTAATTAATAAATAAATTTATTCATTGAATCAATCTAATCTTTAAAACATTATAATAAATCAACTAAGAATCTAAAATTTTCAAATAAAGCCTCTCTGGATTAACCATTTAGAATGGAATCAGGAAAAATTAAAACCCCTATATAATTCATAGTAATTTAGGCTTAATCTAGGTTTTATGAAAATCATTAAAATCTTAATAAGTATAAAAATAGACCACTGATTAAGGTAACTTTTTAGAGAAATAAAACTGGCAAGCAACCCCACTCGCAATAAAAATTTTAAAGCAAAATGACTTCTGAATTAGAAGTTACTAAATTTTCATAATATAGGTTAATTTAAATCAAATAATAAATTAAAAAATTACAAACATTATAAAAATTAATGGAATTAACTCAAGGCAATTTAAAGAACATCATCGAACTTTAGGAACATATCCTAACCCTCTGAATTAAGAGAATCTAACTAATCACATAGTTAGGATTTATCGAATAATTAAGAATGTGAACTTAATCAAACCCTTGATTATTAATTTTATATATTTGTAATAAAAAAATAATGAATTAAAAGTCAAAATTAATCAATCTCTTAATTCCATGTTTAAATAAAATTTACTAACATTAAAATCATTTTAAATACATTTAACATTAAGAGAAATATGTTAAGTATAAATAACATAATTAATTAAATCATTTAATTTAAATAATCTAAAAGCTTAGGATGGCCTAGTTTAGGTTTGGAACCTAAATAGTTCATTTCTTTAGGCTTTTTAGGTTATAATCAATAATTATGTATTAATGAAACAAAATCTTATTATGAGAAATTTAATTAAATAATAAACCCTTAAACATAAAATACTTTTGAAGCCAAATTAAGTGGCAAATTGTATAATTAATTTATTAAAGATTCAAAATTATGAAACAGGAATAAGGGAAAGTGTCTACATAATGAAATTAACAAAGACCTTTCAATCGTGTTATGAACCTTAATTTAAATAAATCAAGTAAACTAACTTAAAACATTTAGTAAATATTCATATTAACTATATATAAATTGAATGACAGATAAGTGAATGAGATCATTTAAACAAAAACAATATAAACTAAATTAAAATAAGTAGAATTGAAAAATCACTTTTATTTTAAATCCTAATCGAAATAAAGAAGTATAAATCTGAATATAAAACTAAGTCAAGGAATCTTATTCATCTTAAATAATATTAAAGAAAATCAACTAATATAGAGTCTATACAAACTAAATTAATTAATTTAAACCAAATTTAAAGATTGAAGCAAACAAAGTAATTATTAAATAACAAATTAATAAAATAACTAAAATTTAATAAACCAAATTTTCAAAATCTAAATAAGAAATTATTTTTAATTGATTAAGTCAAGATACATTAATCAATGCATATAAAACTTAAATGAAAGGAATAAAGAATCTTTAAATCCAAACAACACTTAAAATTAATCAAATAATATAAACACACGAGATTCATTTAAAATTAATAAGATAAAACTTAAAATAAAATAAGTATACCTTAATTAAGATCTTACATCTTAATAAATTCAAATGAACATCAATTAAATCTAATTAAAGAAAATCATTCAAATAAATTCAGAAGGAATAATTAAGATACTTAGGTTCTTAGTTTGACTCATGGAATTGGTCTTTATCTTAGGATAAAGATCTCATTATACCAGTTTAGGATGTTGAATAGAATCTGAGAACTAAATTTATTCCTTATTCTTTAACACCTAAACCAACTTCAACATAAAAATAAAAATGCAATTGAATAAAATCATAAATAAGTTATCATTTAAATTGAAATCATCCAAAGGTAAAATTAAATAAACCTTGAACTTAAATCAAAACTTGAACTTAAAAAGGCCTAGTGTTGTCATACCACAAAATCCCTTCCCTTCATATACCAGATTATTAGGTCACCGACACTAGACTTAAGATAGGATGATGATTTGTGAAGTGAAATAATATTTTTTTTCATTTTGTGGTGTATTATTTTAGACTGAATAACTAAGAATTATTTGCATGCTAGTAAGGTTATTTTCACATGCTTTTTAGACTAATATTATTTTTTTTGTAGGAGATTGTGCTTAAAGGCTTTTCCATAATAAATATAAAATCAATGTTATTTGCTTGTAGGTGTTGTTTAAATCTCCAAGTATAGCCTAATAAAACAAGTGGGCTTAGTAACCATTGGTATGAAGCTCGTATGTTTGAAATATAAATAGCTAGTATGTTGTATGTATTTCCTGACGTCTATTTTGTAGGATTTAATAATTTTATTATGGATTTTAAAGTGTACTTTAAGCTTAGAATTAGGTTAGGATCTATAGAGTCTAGGAATAATATGAGTTAACTTTACTAGTTGGTGGTCCCCTTTGAAGCCCGTGGAGGTCCTTGAAAAAGGTGATGATCTTGGATGAAGATCACCGTAGAACAAAAATTTTAGTTTAAGGTTAGGCTTTATAAGGGTAGAGCTCAATTGCTCTTTTTTCTTCTTCCATGGTGTATAACTACACACTATCGTACTAGCTTATTTTATTAATTTAGTTTGGCTTTATTTATTTTTTATAAGATAACTAAATTTTCTACCCCATTAAAATTAAATAACTCAAATATAAATGAAAATTTATAACTATATCATAATTAAAGCCTTAAGCATACAACTTAAAAGCAACCAAAAATAATTAGATTTGTGAACCATGCAAACATATTATTTGTCATTCTTGAATTAGATGCTTTACTCATTGCACATAAAGAGGCTTATAACGTATGAAGATGACCACCCTTCCTAGGGAAGTGTACCTTCTTGGTTTGATTTGGCCCATCACCTTTTTTCTAGTTACATCTCATTTTAGGCATGAAATTGCATACCAAAAGCCTTAAAAAATAAAATTGTGAGTCAAGATACATAAAACACAAAAAATGTTTCATTAGTTAGGTTCATAACATGTCAATAACAATCCTAGGGTTTAGAGAGTGAGTTTAGGTTCTTAGCCTCTTTTCTAAATACATCAGCTCAACTATCTTGCATACATAAGACTGAACTCATGGATTTGAAATGCATAGGTGCTATTAGCTAGCAATCCTTCTAGGTGGATAGTAAGTCCAGAAGAGTCAGGGATAGATTTATTTTTTTAAGTGAGAAAAAAACTAATAATTCTCAAAAATTATACTAGGTCAAACTTCTGATTCATATGAGAAGCATTTATAGACTTAGGTTCTGAAACATCTTATTGGAATACATCTTCAACCACTAGATATTTCTACAATCTTATGCTATGAGAATATAAGTCCTTAATGTTTAATAAAATGCTAAATCAAATTCTCAATAATTTAGACTTTAAAATTATAAAACTCAATAATAGGATAGCTGAAATGCTTACTATACATCTTAGTATCAATAAGCATTTTCTAATTAATCTTGATTAGCTTCTAAAATGAACTCTTCCTCTTTAGAGTGCTCCCCTTTAAATTTCTAAATTAATAATCTTTTTAAGACAAGCTTTGAAATCCATAGAGATAAAGGTTAATTTCTTTAATCAAAAGTATTCTTAGGAGGAATTCCCTTCCTTCTAAGATATAATTAACTATAGGGGCTTGACCTTATAGGGAACTATGAACCCCTATAATAAATTAACTTTGTTATATGTTTCCACATAGTTTAGGAGGGAAAATCTCTAGATAGAGAAGACTCATTAGCTTTAGGAGTCCTTATTAAGTAATTGAATCCATTATAAGGTAATATGTTTATCTTACAAGACAATGCATTTATCCATTAATGATGCCTTTGATTACTTAAATAAGTATTTTTAAAATCTATATGGTGTCATAAATTTTTTCCACGAGCACTTCAATCTTTTCATGAAATTTGATTCTTATATGGGCAATATCCAATTTTAGAACTTCATCCTTCTTTCCAAACTTGCCTATAGCTTTGATGTAGCAGGTTTTGGATTGATTTAGACTACCCTTTATAGTGATTTCTTCTCCCCCTGTAAAGAATTTGATAACTACATGATATGTGGATACCACTACCCTAAAAGTGTTAATCAAAGGCCAGCCAAATGGCATTGTAAGTAGCTGTTAAGTCTACTATGAAAAAGTCAGCCATAACTGTGAAATGCTCCTCATTCTCCCCCAAGTTACAGGGAAAGTGATTATTCCTTCAATTTCTATTCCTTTTTTTGAGAATCTGAAAGGGTAAGTTTTGAACATGCCAAGCTAAATTTATTAAAAATTGACATGAAAATGATATTGATCAAAATCCTCATGTTGATCACTATACATCAAATTTGATAGTTAGCAATCAACAATGTGGTGATGATTACATCATTATAATGGTTCCCATGGAGGGCCCATCTCTTTTTGAGAAATAGGTAGTATTGAGGTGTGTGGTGTCAGATCATGGTTGCTACAATGACATCTCCAAATTGTAGTCATTTGAGACTCACCCTTCATGAAGACTCTCCATCTACCCCTAAGATGATGAGTAGTACTTAAGCAACATAGATAGCATGTGCTAAGACAAGTTCATTACCCACTTTAGTGATTTATGTATTCTTTCTTTTATTGAACTCTTTGAGCTTCCCAGCCTTTATCAACCCTTCAAAAAAAGCTTTTAAGTGATGACATTCCTCCATGTCATTCCCATTGTCTCTATGGTAAGAGAAGTATTTGGAGCAATCATGAACACCATTGGTCCTCATCAGTGGTGATCTTTCAAAAAAAAAAATTTTATTTTGGATGGCATCCACAAACTCGGCAATCAATACCCTTAGTGCAACCACTTTAATGGGCACTTTAATGAGTATTTCTCGCCACCTTTTCCTATCTAATCTCTGTGCTCAAAATTTATGTGCTAGTGACCATCCCAAATATGATCTTTTCAATGACTCATTGGAATCACCTAAGTAACTTCATTATACTCCTTAAAATTTATGGGATTGTTCTACATCTCAATCAATTTAATGAGTGTTATGGGTTGTTGGAGCATGAGGGCATACCTGAATGGCCCTTCAGTTAGCCATTGAGTGAGTGATGCCTGAGCTACCATAGGTTCCAGATCCTTAACTTCCAATATCTCGCACTAAAGGAAGTGATAAATCTCTTTAGGGACTCATGAGGCTCTTGCCTTATTTAAAGGAGAGCTTGGGAGCTTTTCAATGACTTTTGAGCACTAGCAAATTGTGCAGTGAACATGCTCTTTATATTAGAGAAAGATGTGATGACCCTTAGTGGGAGGCATTAGAACCCCATCAAGACTAATTCTTTGAAAGTAGTAAAAAAGATGATATTTTATTGGAATATTTAGGTCCAACAATGATATTGTTCACTCAAAATAGGAAATGTGGTCTGTTGGGTTAGTATGACCTTTATATAATTTCAAATGTAGAAGTTTGAACCTATGTGGGGGGTGAGCTTGAGTGATCTTAATGAAGAAAGTGTCAGTAGGAGTCGCTAGCTCCTTAAATGCATCTTCTTCTTTACTAAAATAAGAGTACTCACTGTCCAAGCAAGGAGTTCAAGAATGTTCCCTTCTAGTTTGACGAGTTTGGCGTATCATCGATCCTGATGATCCTTTGTGCTCTATTACCCTTGGCTTGTGATTAACTCTCTCTGTGGCCACTTGCACCGGCCAAGTGATTATATCCTCCATGTATTTCAAGGCTCGCTGGGTGGCAAATTATTGTGTATTTGACTCCATTTTTGCTAGGTAATTCTAGGTTGAATCTCTTGCTTCATTTTGTATTTAACTCCTAAGTCTTTGCCTTATCCATGCTTATTGCACCTAAAAGGATGTTGGATCCAAATTTATCTGTTGGCTAAAGCAGAATCTTGAGAGACCCTTATGAAGCAAAGCTAATGAAGAGAGGACTAATAGATAATTTAGAGAATAAGAAACTATCAATTTGTATAATCTTTTAAGTAATCTTAATACAATATGGAAGAATTCCCTTATTCTAAAGAGAAAGAGAGAATAAAGTATGGTGATGAGAGAATCTTAGGTCAAAATTCCCTCCAATTCTTTTTTAATTAAACAAACCAACCCTTAAATTTTGGTAGGAGGGGTAATATAAGAGATGAGTTCAAATAAAATTGATCGAGTGCAAAAGATGGACTTACTTCTACATGAGGTGAGTGTTCATTGTCTAGTGATAAGCCTCATGATAAGTGTCATGTAGCTTGATTTAGCTGTAGTTTTTCTCCTTGCTTTACGGGGATACTAAACTTCAGTTACTCTGAGCAGGTCGTTCTTCCCTAAATATGCACCTTCTATGTTCGAGTTTGAATGCTTGTGGTCGATGTTCATGTTCCTTCTAACTTTCTTTCTATGCTCATCATGTGCATAGTGAGGCATTAACACTTTGTCAACTTACTTATTTTGAGTATACAATATGAGCACAATACTTGAAGTAGAGTTGTCTAAAGCAAATTAAGGGTTTGATGGTAATGTAATGATCTCCTCATGAGAAAAGTTGAAGATGAGAACAAGAAAGGAGAGGGTACCCTTAAACACATGAATAATTTTACAATGAGGTTCAACAAAGAGATCTTCTTCTTTTTTGAAAGAGAAAATGAAGTTGCAAACAATCCATTAATAGAATATCGCTAAGTGTAGGGGTCTGCTTAGGGAATATCATTTGGAAAAGATTTAAATCAATTTCAAAAATCAAATTAATAAATTTGATTTTAAATCAAATCAATTTAAGTAAGTGTTGGATGTTCAAGCATGGAGGAAAGAGTTTTAAATGCACTTTCCATAATTAAATAAACTAATTAATTATAAAGATTAATTAATGAATGAGTTAGAATAACATTGAAATAAAATGAATCCAAAATTCAATTATGAATGGGTAGCCAAGACTTTCTAAATATGAATTAATCTCCATTTAATGTCAATCTATTAATTATAAATCAAAGGAAATTAATTAAGAAGGAAAATTATTTTTAACATAATTTAAATTTAAATAAAAAATAAAGGGAGCTAGCTGTATATAGTTTCCAAAAATAAATATTTAAAAAGGAAATACAAAAAACACAAGCTAATTTGTTTTTTAATTTGAATTAACATAAATAAATTTAGAAAAAAAATAAATTAAATAGTTCAGAATCAATGGATTGTTGGATAAATTATTCTAAATATAATAGAACCAAATTGGAAACAATTTATACCTATAATTCATAATTCAAAAAAAATCAAAGTTCAAAATTCAAAATCTATAATTCAAATTTATAAAATATTCTCAAATATAAAATTAATTAAAAACTTAAATCAAGTCAATTTAAATCAAATAATTCCAATAAGAATTGTCTTAGACATGCCATGAAAGATGAAATTATTTTTGCAAAGAGTTTAGACTAATTTCAAATTTAAGATTCAAAATACTTTGATTTTGAATATTCTCAAAAATGGTAATTATTAATATATTAAATGAAATAAATTAAATCAAAAATAGTATGAATGAAATCAAGCAAAATTCAAGCATGACATGAAGGATTTTGAAAATCAAACAAAATTATTGATATAAGAGAAATAGAATGATAGGAGAGAGAAAAAAAGATAATTAAGGAAAATTTCATTTCTATGCTAAAATATATAAATGAAAATTATTCTAAGCATAAAAACTAATTAATAAAATGAAAATTAGACTTAACTCCCTTTAAAATGCAATGGATAAGACTTAAACTATCGTAAGTGATCAAATTAGACAAAAAAAAAAAAGAATTTCAAGAATATTAAAATCTTGACACAAATAAAATATGAAAAAATATGAAAAAACTTAAATTAAATTGGATAAAATATTTTAGCAGTTATTTTCATGTTTATGAGCTCTTAATTGTCTTACTTTGGAAGTCTTAGGAGATTTGCTAAATTATCTTAGTCCAAGCTGATATGACTTTCTTCATCTAACTAAGCAAGCTAAGTCTAATGAATTTCTTGAAATACTTGATAATTAATAGTTTCAAGTATATATACTTGTCATCAATAAAAATCTAAATTAATAATGATAATAATATTATTTTATGCAGATAGTTTAACCTGTAAAGAAACATATAATTTTTATCACACAAGGTTTGTTATCAACAAATCAAATGGTGAGATACATAAGGTGTGTACTCAACAATATCCCCCTATTTAATGATGAAAAATTGATATTGTGGTGAAGGGTAAAACTAAGAATATAAAGATCTTTCTCCCCCTCACTAAATGCATATATGAGAAAACAGTAGTATAATCAACATCAATTGTGATGTACACAAATATCAATATTTCTCTCTCTTTTGACATAATCAAAAGGTCAAAATACAAATTGATTATATCAACAAAATTCTCCCCCTTAAGTAGGTAAAAAAAGTAAATCAAGAATGAGTTGATATAGATAATTAAAATTTTAAACATTTGATATTCACCCCCTATTTAATGTAATATAATATATAATTTATAATTTATATGAAAATAAATGTATGAATGAAGAAAAATGGAATGTGTAATAAGTGTGTACAATTAAGCATGTGATAGGTACATTCATGTCTATAATACAAAAACTTTAACAATAGTTGATATATCACAGCTCTACCGTATAAAATAGACAAATTTTTAAAGTAATAATAACTAAAGATGCCAACAAAATATATTATCATTAAATCAAATGTAATGATATCAAATATTAATTGAAGAATAAGAATCAAAAAACTTAAACTTGAATGAAAAATGAAGATAGATATTATAAGAGAATTTTTAATCATGCAAAATGATTCATATAGCCTAATTTCATATTTACAACAAATTAATCATATTAAACTATCGCTCACAAAACATGTTCTAAGTAAATTTATTTATAAAATATAAATCGATAATAATCATATTTATCAAAAATAGGGAACGAAAGAGATCACATCAAGTATAAAGTTATGCTAATATCAATTATGTAAATTATTTCATCTCCAAAATAGGAAACTAAATAAATTTATGATTAGTAAATATACAGAAGGTGTATATTAAATTTACTTATCATTAATTTTACATAATTTAAAATATGAATCTAAATCATGATAAATAGAGACATGTATTGGTATATTCTATGAAAATTTTTATGACATAGTAAACCAAAATAATAATTTAAAACTAAATTGAAAATTATTTTTGAATACCTCATTCATATAAAAGTTAGAGCATGAAGCTTATGTAGATTAGTTAGGCATAAATGAAACATAACTACATTAAGGACTAAAATACATATAAAGAAGAGATAAAATAAATATATAAAATGTGTTATCTCAAACCATGCTTTTGTTATATTAACTTGAATGTTAACTTTTGGGTAATTCAATATTGCTTTTGTATACAAATATCACCTACATGTCTTCATCGGTCTTTCATGAAGACAAACATGTAATACAATCTCATTTCTAGATTTTGGTATCCAAGCAAGCTTGGATTCACTAGCTAGTAGCATTACTTTGATGCATTGAATAATGCTTAAATCAATGCAAGTGGTCAAATTATCTAAAAATAATAATTTCAAGAATATTAAAAATTTGATGTAGATAAAATATAAAAAATATGGGAAAATTCAAATTAAATGGGATGAAAATATATTAGTAGTTATTCATATATTTATGAGCTCTTATTTGTCTTATTTTGTAAGTCCCAGGAGAATTGTCAAACTACCCAAGTTGAAGTTGATATGACTTTCCCGATCTAACAATGCAAGCTAAGTTTGGTAAAATTTTTAAAGTACTTGAAATAAATAATTAATAGCTTCAAGTCTATAGATTTGTCACAAATAAAAATTTAAATTAATAATGATAGTCATATTACTTAATGTAGATAATTTAACTTATAGAAAAATAATTGGTCTTCTTGCCACAAGATTATTATCATCAAATCAAATGGTGAGATACACAAGGTATGTGCTCATCTATTTATCAAAACCTCTTGATAAATATTCAATAACAATAATAAAGAGACTAGGAGATAAAGGATCTCCTTGTCTAAGCCCCAGTGAGGATAAGATATAGCCATGATAATATCCATTACTAATAACTGAGAAATCACAAAATTTAATAATATTTTTAATTAAATTAATAAAAGCATTGAAAAACCCAAAAGTTTCAAGATTCCATATAAGAAAGTCTAGGAGGAATTATCATAAGCTTTAGAAATATCTAATTTAAAAGTAATATTACTACCTCTAACTTTATAATTCAAATTAAAAATCAGCTCTTGTGTAAGAATCATATTATTAGATATTATCCTTCCTTTGTTAAATTTTAATTGGTTAGAAGATATAATTTTACATAGTAATTAGCCTAATCTAGTAGTTAATATTTTAGCAATAAGTTTATTGAAGAAAGTACAAAGATTAAATGAGCAAAAATCATTCCAAAAATTTTTTTTTTTTCTTTTGGGAATAAAGACAATGGAGGTGCTGAAGAAACTTTTAGGTAAAGTGGACCCTTAAAAAAAAACTCAATCACAACTTCTATAATATCATTTTTAGTATAAGACCACATTTTAAAAAAATTATGGTAGTGTATCCATTTCGGTTGGAATCAAATCTTCATTTATACTAATTAAAATATAAAACATTTCTTACTTAGTATGAAAGGCCATAATCGTAATATTATCAACTTCATTAATAGTTGAGGGAATAACATAATATAGGGATAATGGATGAGGTTTAAAATCTTTATTGTAATTTACTTTAAAATAATTGATAGTACAATTAAAATTTTCATTATTATCACAAAATTAGTAATTATTTTCCATTTTAATTTTATGATTGTGGTTAATTCGTCTCTTTTTGTTTACTAATGCTTGAAAGTACATGGTGTTTCTATCTCCCTCTTTTAAATGTTTATGAGCAAATTTTTATTTACAAAATGTTTTTTCCATGTCTTGGAGTTGTGTAATAGGATTTTTAGGTTCATTTAATTAAGTATTATCTTTAGAAGGATCAACCATAACATGAATTTCTAATTGGCAAAATTTGCTATCCATTGCAATTATGTTACCAAAAACATTTTAAAAATATTTTTGGTTCCACAAATTAAGAATTTATTTTAATTTTTAAGTTTAAGCAATGTCTAATTAAGTGTTTAAGATGATTTAGAGTGATTGATATCAATTGATTTGACCCATTGTAATCTAAAGTAAGAGAAATGGGTCAAATAACATAATTGATCAAACTAAACCCAAGAAAGAGTTGATTAATGTTCATTATGTGTTTAAAGTGATTTGGACTATTTAATTTTATTTAATTTGAATTTTTCTTAATTGGATCCATTTGAGACTATTTAGGTTAACTAGGCCAATTAATAAATTTAATTCTCAATTGAGTTTATTTTTATTTAGCTTTGTATTTAAGTAACTTCCTAAGATGATGTTGAGCCCTTAGGTGCCTCAATTTCTCCAATTTTTGATAAGTTGACTTTCATCTTGGTGAGGCTTACCTAGGTCAAATGACTTGATTAGTCATTTTTGAAACTCAATTGGATTTAGTTCCATGCTTAATTGAGTTTTAATATCAATTCTTGTCCTTTAGTTAAATTTAATTTGACTTAATTTTAAATTGACTTAATTTAATTTGATTTTAGGTCAAATTAGGCTTAAGTGAGTTAATTGAGTTAACCAACACAATTAACTCCTTTAAATGTCAATTAAATTTAGAGTATAGTTAAAAGTGTTTCATTTAGTGTTGGGTTTACTTTGATTGAATTTAGAGGTGATCAGCTTGGTAAGGTCCAAGTGGAGTCCATTGGCGACCCTCATCTTATGGCATTAACTTTTGATTTAATTTTGATTTTGGTTTTAAGAGTTATATTTGATTTTCAATTTAAGTTTGGTTACACACCTAAATGTGGTAAGAATTATGACACCATATAGGATTTAAGAATTTCTTTTTTGGATAATCAAATGCATCATTAAGGAGTAAACATATTATCTGAAAAGATAAACATGTTATCCTATAATGGATTAGATCATTTCATAAAGGACTCCAAAGGTTAATGGGCTTTCATGTACCAAAGAGTTTTCTCATGAACTACATTAGAAGTAGAACAAGGTTTATTTTAAATTGGGTTCATGGTTCCCTATAAGGGCAAGCCCTTATAGTTAATTACATCTTAGAAATGGAGGACCTCTTCGTAAGAATACTCTCGATTAAAGAAAATAAGTTATTATTTCTATGGATTTCTAAGCTGGTTGCCAAAGGAATGATATTTTGGAATTTCAATTGGGAATGATCCAAAGTGGAAAGACTTATTTTCGGAAGAAAAATAGGATTAAGTATGAAATTCTTGTTGATATAGATGTGAAGTAGGCATTTTAACTATCCTACCATTAAGCTTTAAATTTTGTATTTTAATTTAGATTTTAAGTTGACTTTCTTTTTAGAAATCTAAGGCTTAGATTCTAGTAGTAGAAGTGCATAAATGTCTAGGGTTGAAGACTTACTCTGAGAAGGGTGCTTTAAAACCTACGTCTATTAGTACTTCTAACATAAGTTAGATGCTCAACTTAGTTCTATTTTTGAGAATTATCAGCCATTCTTCTCATTTGAGAAAGGAAGCTTATCTCTGACTTTTTTGGACCTATAACCTACATAGAAGGGCTGCCAGCTAACACCACCTAAGCGCATTTTAAATCTATGATGCCAAGTCCCATGTGTGCAAGATGGTTCGGCTATTGTATTTTAGGAAGGAATCTAACAACCTAGACTCACTTTCAAATCTCCAAAATTATATAGGGTATGATATGCACTTAACTAATGCACATTTTCTAGCTTTTAACTATTTTAACTTATGATTCAATTAAGAGTTTGGGTTATGCATTTAATGCCTAAATTTCATACAATTAAAAGTGGCCATAGGTCAAATCAATTAAAGAAGGTTGACTTACCCTTGAAGGCAGTCATCCTCAAAGGTTAGATGCCCCTTATGTGTAATGGGTGAGGTTCTTAATTTAAGAGTTTAGAGCAATATGATAGTGTATGATTTGCAAAAGCTAATTATTTCTAACTAATTTTAGGTTATTCCTATAGCTTTAATTTATATGAAGTTTCAAGTTTCTTTATTTTTATTTAAGATAAATAGATTTAAATTAGGTAGAAAAATTAATTTTTCTAAGAACCTAATCATCCAGGCATCCATCATAGAAAGTTTAGCACATAAATAAACCTAAAAAAAAGTTGATTCTATTAGGCGCCCATAATAAATCAAGCAATTTTAAATTATTGAACAAGCTAATGCTGTGGAGTACCACTGTACACCCGAAAGAAAGAGAAAATAGGAATTCTAGCTCTATCCTTATACAACCTGACATATAACTATAATTTTAGATCCATGGGTCTTCTTTCCAACATCATCTCCTCCTTTAAGGACCTTCATTGGGCTTTATAGGGAACCTATGCACCCATCTATTGGTAGGGTCAGCTCTTGCTAATAATAAACCTCATAAATTCTAACAAAATTCTAAGTTTAAATTTATATTTCAAGTTTAAATATAAATCCTAAGCCCTATAAAATAGATGTTAGGAAAATACAAACAACACACATAAGTTATATTTTATAAATATACAAGCTTAACATTAGTTGGTTGCCAAGCCCACCTATCCTATTGGGCTATGCTAAGAGACTATTCAACACCTACAAATAAATAATAATTTTATAATTTATTTATGATGTTAATCCCATTTAACACAACCCCCTGTTGATGATAATGTTAATTCTAAAAAAAACATCCTACCATCCAGAATAATGGAAATTAATTCTAGCCATCTAGTCTAAAATAGTACACCATAAAATAATAATAAAATATTTCACATCACATCATCACAACATCACAGAATATCATAAAATGACCTAACCTAAGTCTAAGGTCCGTGACCTAATGATCTAGTTTGTGAAGAATGGGGATTTGTGTGGCAAGGCATTGTTAGGCCTTCTAAGATTCAAGTTTCAATTTGGGTTTCCAATTTTTAGTTTAATTTGATTATTAGACTTTTAAATTCATAATTTAGCTTCATAGGTATGTGTCATTATTATACCATAGATTTGAGGTATTAAGACTTTTAAAGTTTATTTTTATTTATTTAGTTTTAAAATTATATTAATTTACAAAGAGTGGTTTTATTTTAAGTGATTTAATGATTTTTCATTTTTATTTTCATTTTGGGAACATTTTATTTTAAAGTGAGAGAAGGTTTTCAATAATGAAGAATACAATAAGTTTCAATTTTGGTGGAACCCATTCTATTCAACATCCTAAGTCCTAAAAGGATAAAGCCTTCATCCTAAGATGAAGATTTATTCTAGAGGTATAACTATGATCCCAAGTATCTTAATTAATTCCTCTTAGATTCATTTAGATGATTTGATTTGAATTAAGCTTGTAATTTTAATTCTTTTGAAATTTGATTCTTCTTCTAATTTTTTTTTATTTGATTTATTTTTCATTCTTTTTATTAATGTTCATATTTGATATTTATGTTTTCAATGTGTATTCATAATCTCAACTAAACATATTTAAGTTAATGTGTTTCACTTTTTTCCATTTTATTCATTAGTATTATTATGTTTTAGTTTAGGTTAAACCTTTATGTGTTTGATTTTATTTAACTTCATGCTTTATCTTTCATCTTTATGTTTCATTAAGTTGTATTTATTTTATTTATTTATTTTTGTTCATTTAATTTGGGATGATTTAGTTTACTTATTATATTTGGATGTATTTATCATGTTTATCTTTCAAGTTGATTTTATTTGTTCATTTTATTGATGTTTATTAACTTAAGTAAATTTACATTCAATCTTAAGTTTAAAATTATTCAATTTATGATTTGAATAATTTGTATCATATTAAATTGATGATTAAAATTTTATTATTATTTGATCTCTCTTATTTTAATTTATTTATTTCATTAGTTTTTTTAATAATTATTAATGAACTTAGATTAAGATGGCTTGATTTTAAGTTCTGATTTTCATTTCAATTAATTTAAAGGGAATGATAATTATGTTATTTAAATGAGTTCTTTTTTTTATTTTGCATAGTTTTATTTCCCTTATTCATCATGACCAAAGAAGTTTAAGGAATGATTATTATTATGTTATGTGAATTAAACTTACCCTAGGTTACTTTAACTTTAATATCATTTAAGTTTGATTAAATTTAATCTTTCACATTTACATTTATAGCCATTTCATTCCTTAATCTAAATTTCCTTAATGTATTTATATGTTCATAAATTATAAGGTTTAGAAGTTAATGACTTTTATATTTTTGTTTATTAATTGTTTACCATGGTTTAATTGATTATTAATTTTGAAATGTAATTAAATTCCATATTTTCATTTATTCATAAACCTTAACTTATGTTTAATTAAGTTGCTTTACTTTCAAATTTCTTGGACATTTTTATTTAATTTTTCTAATTTTAATTATGATGCTTTAAGTTTATATTATCAATTTTATAATTTTAGTGATTTATTTATTTATTTCCATTAAATTGATCTAGAGACTTGGAAATTCAAGATTTCCTAATTCAAAGGTCAATTGGGTATGAAATTTATATGGAAATTATGGTTCCTTTCCATGTTAAATTCCCTAGAACTTCATCTTAATCAGATGCAAAATTTAGGATTGATTAAGGTTTTAAATTTTTCAATAAAGTCTAAATAAAGCTTAAGTTAAACAGGATTATTTAAGGGTTTTATTTTTCCTTGATTTCCCTCTCGAAGATGTTTCCTTAGAGGTTTATTAATAACGTTTTGAAACTTGGTTAATTTATTATAATTTATTTAAGTTTAAGTTAATTAATTAAATTAAATAATTCAATTAAATGCCAAATTATGTCATTTTATAATTAATTATATTTCACTAAGTTTCATTGATGTATTTAAGTTCATTAGGATGTATTATGATGTTTTGGATCATTTTCATTTTTTTTCCAATTTATTTGAATCATATTTAATTTATTTTATTACAATCAAAATTTAGAATTGAAAATTTCACATATTTAGGTTTATTCTTCAAGAATTTATGAAAAGTTCACCTAATTTGTATCTTAACACCAATTTCAATTCCCCAATGTCTTAAATCATTTTGATCAATGGTTTGGAAGTAATTTAGGTTAGAAAATTTTCATTCAAACCTAAATTAATGTAAAAATACCCCCAAATTAATTCAGGATTTTAATTTTAATGGATTCCTCTCATCAAGAGGAGTCCATAGAGAATTTACTTATATTTCTCAATTTTATTTTCAATGATTTTTTGAATTTTTTTGAATTTGTTGACCTTTTTCTTTAATTTTAAATTTAGAAACGTTGAATTTTCTCTGTAACCGTGTTGAATCCACATGGCACTGCTTTACATGTAGCGTCTGGGCATTCATCCACGTGGTTCCCGCATGAAAATGGTGACACATGTAGGATTCTTATGGGTAGTCCGATTGAAGATCAGATGGCTCTGATCAATCCACAGTTTCCTTATGGGATTTATTCAAACGATCTTCCTAAATCTCGGTCGTCTATTCCTAATAAAAAGAATGGATGATGAAGATTATCTCTCCTTTGATGGAGATGAATGTCAAGAGCCGTCCATTGATTCAAGGTGATTCTTAGTGATTTGACTGTTGAAATCACTTGAATTCGATTCCAAAATCATCAGTGAATGAAATAAGAAGGATCTATATAATTTGAATTATTTTAAGGTTAAATTCATTTTGAAAGCCCCAAAACTGAAAGCTAAAGAGGTGGCTTTAATGGTGTACCTCAATTTTGACGATCTCTAGTGGTGGGGTTAACTTAATAGTTTCTAAATGGTGTGTTTAGGCTTTGGGAAGAAAGAATTGGATCCTCACCATGTGGATTGTCCAGTAGACCAAGCTCAGCCTCTTTCCTATCAGCTTTGGTTATTTTCTAGCCTCCCGATGGTGAGGGAATTAGGGAAGGGTTACAATCAGCTTAGTATGAGGTGTTGAAGCTAATGGAATAGTTAATTTGTCTCAACATATTCTTTATCTCACTTTTCCATTAGAGGTCAAGACTCTTATGCATTTTTTTTCTTTTCCTTGGTCAGCCATGCTTAATTGTTGTCTTTGGAGGCTAGTTCCAAGGATTATTAGTTTTTTAATAGCTATCTAGAGGTGATGAGGTGGAAAAGCAAAGAAGATGAGGGATTGGATAATTTGGATTTGGCTTCATACTCTTTTTGCTTGCAATGGCATATTCCATACTTTTGGGTTTTAGTTAGGATTGGCTTAATTTCTTAAGCTTGCTGTCATTATCTCTTAACCCATCTTAGTATGGGTTTTGGATGAGTTTAAGTGGATCTGAATGGGTTTGGTTTAAGCTTGGATTCATTGGGTGGTTATTTATGCCATTGGATTCAATTTAATTTCAAATGCTTTAATCATACTTCTTTCATTTATTGACTTTAAATTTGAGTTCAAGTCATCATTGATTGTCTATTGGATAATTAAAAATCCAATTAACCTATGGCACATGAAGATTTAATTCAATTCCAAGTCAACTTGACCCATTTTATCTTAAATGGGTTAAGTTGAATTTGATTGTGTTGAATGACCAACTTTGACCTAATTAGATTATGTTTGGACTCCAAACATATTTAATCACATGTGTGAGATGATTTAGAGTGATTGATTTCAATTAGTTTGAAGTTAATTTCAATTTTGACCCATTTGGCTCACATTGGGCTTAATGGGTTAAGTTTAGGTTCATTTGGGTCAAATGAGAAATTTTGTCAAACTGGACACAATGATGGGTTGAATTATGTTTTATTATCATTTTCAAATGATTTTGGATAATTAATTTGAGTTGATTTTAGTTTGATTTAAATTTAAATCTAATATGGTCCACTTAAGGTCCGTTTAGGTCAAATGATCTATTTAGCTTATTAAGGCATTAATAGATTTATATTTTATTAATTAATATTTAAATATGAATAT
This sequence comes from Cymbidium sinense, assembly GCA_021442155.1. Taxonomy (NCBI): domain Eukaryota; kingdom Viridiplantae; phylum Streptophyta; class Magnoliopsida; order Asparagales; family Orchidaceae; genus Cymbidium; species Cymbidium sinense. The sequence continues at coordinate 67,754,513 of CM038219.1, forward strand.
TTTATCATTTAAATCATTTAGAATTATCTTATTTAATCAAATTTTAGTGGGTTGACCTTTGACTTTGTGGGACCAACATAAGTCAAACTTATGATAAGAAGGTTGACTGCTTTTGGATCTTGATTTGGATATGGATTTATTCATGCTTTTAATTTGATTCCATGGTTTAATTTGATTTTTATTTGTATTTGTTTTAGTTTGGTTTGAGTTTCTTTAAGTTTAAATGTCTTTAAGGTTATGTAGCATAATTAGATTAATTACTCTATTCATTTTGATTTAAATTCAAGTGTCTTTAGATTTCAATTTCCTTAGCTTGATCTAAAAATTCTAACCAAAAAACATTTTGAAGTCATCCATATGGATTATTAAGGTAGTTCATAAATTCTAACCATGCTCTCACATAGGCCTTAACTTTTTCTACAACATGTGAATGGGATGTGTAACTAAGATAACTATCTTAGTAAAGCCCATTTAATAACTTCCTTTATCCTTATCCTTTGGTCTACTTCAATAGAGATAAAGTTGTAGATGGTCGTGTCATCTAATGCTTTCAGTTCCCTTCCATTGATCATAATATCTACAAATAAAAGACCTTTGCCTTAATTCATTAGAGTATTTTAGAATATATTAAGAAGTTATAGGGACCCTACTTTGCAACTCCATGGTTGACACCAGACTCATGCTCTTACAAATCGGTAGTCAATGCAATGAGATATTTTGTTTTAGTCAATCTTGAGTACAATAAGTCCCACCACATAAGAAGCATCTTATCTAAAGAATAGATTGGTCAAAGTTCCCCTTCTTCTTCTCTTTTTCCATTGGCTTTAAAAAGTTTCAATCATAGATTTGGTTGTCAGCCTTGTAATTACTTTGACCATAGTCTTGAATGCTCATTGATTGCTAAAGTCTTCATAGGAAACCACATGCTTCACCTTTAATATTCTTTGTATAAAATTATTTTTTTTCAATTTATTATAAGAAGAATCAATGGTATGTATGTAAGAAATACCTTTCTTGATTTTCTCTTAATATTGATGTCACCAAGACAAGGTAACATCTATGAGACATAAAGCTATGTTCTTAATATTGGCCCTTTCTTCTAAAATGCTAATAACATAAAAATACTATTCTAACGGCTAAAAGAGGTTGTCGACCTCATGAACATTGAAAGTTTTTCTAAAGATTTTAGGTATGGGAATGTCTACCCAATAAGCTTTCAACATAAATGTAGTTGGATCGATAAGGATTGCCCTCCCACATTAGGGTAAATCCCCCTATGATTCCTCTAACTGAGCAAGCACTTTAATAAGCTTATTTTGATATGAGTCCTATAAATAGGTTGCCTCTACCATTATCTCTTTTTGAAGGGCATGTAGGTCTGTTTTGTAGGGCTCTACTAATTTGGCCATGGAATCATGCATTTTAGCATGGATTTTAATGAAGTCTACTTCCAGGCCTTCCACTTGTTGGTCAAGACTCTTTACATGCACATCTTATGTGCTCATGCTTTCCTCCACTTGAGTCAAGCTGGTCTCACCTTTCTCAATCCTTGGATGCAATATGTTCTTGTTGTTCATTATAACTATGACCTTATTCCAAAGATTTCATTTTGGTGATCTCAAATTCAACAACTTGATCCTTGTCAAATTTTGTTGTCCTTAAACCAATCTTTGACACCATCTTGTCTCTAAAAAAGACTCGCTTTGATACCAACTACCTTAGATGTAACTTCTAGAAAGCTATTCATGCAACCATAGCATTTTACTTAATGCTAAGTAAGCCTAAATAACATAAGATATGAGTTAGATGACTAAAGGAGAGATGGAAAAGTAAGTAATGACTAAGGGAAAAAAAGGAAAGCATTCACTAAATCAAAAGAGAGTTATATGCTTAAAGTTACTTAGATTACTAGTAATGGTTATAAATGAAGTGGTAGATCTTATATATAGGACTTCACCTTGCTAATATATGACTCTAAGTTTACAAAATATATATATATATATATATATATATATATATATATATATATATATATATATATATATATATATATATATATATATATTTGTTTGGTAAATCAATAGAAAAATTTACATGTTTTATAACTTCTAGAGAAATCAAGAGGATTCTAAAGTGGTTTTGAAGTATCCATCTTTTAGAGTCTTACAAATTCTTTCATAATTTATTGGATACTTATAAGTTATTGTTGAAGTTTTCTTTGTTAGTGAGATGCAATGTAAAAGTTAGTTTAGCATATGGGATATTGTATTGGACAAATAGAAAATTAGATTCCAATAAAAATAGAGACAAGAACTAGCATTCCCCAAAACCTAGTTTGGTTTTCCATTAAAAGACATTGGTAAGGGCTACCATAAAGTAATTAATGAATTATAGTATATAGTATTGGAAAAATCAAATACTAAGATATAGAATTGGAAAAATCATAGACTAAATAATTAATATGAAATATTATGTCCAAATGATTCAATAGAGTGCTTTGGAACTAGTAATACTAAATTATATATATTTTTAAGAAGATAATTAATAAATAACAAACATTTACTAAAATTCAAATGGAGTCTAAAATTAGCCTCATTTAATGATACAATTATTATATTCAAATGTGTATATAGCTTAAAACTTATTTTGCTTACTTTTTGTCAAATATAATAGGATTTGACAAATCGTAGCTACTGAGCTAGCTAGATAGGACACCAAAGCATCATTATGACTCTCACTAAATTTAAGACTTCAAGTAACTTTGAATTAAGCATCTTAGACCTTCTTGAATATTTGGAATTATTTTTATGCATTCATAACAATTTAAACACCTCTTCATTACATATTTATACTATGTTGCACTTTAGTCATCCCTTTAAACTTTATGTCACCATGTAATCATGAAAACTAAATTAATTAAATTGTTAGAACTACCAATAAAGTTAACACATTAATGTTGTGTTTAGCTAGAAAGAATATGAAGATATGTAAATATAATTATTTTAATAATTTTATATTGTGTACTTAAGTTTGAAGTAACTATTATGTATTTGGATTTATGTAAGAAATGTGAAAAACACATATTTTCTATTCCTAATTTCATGCTATATTATAATTAATAACAAAACAATTAATAATACATTATTACGACATAAATTTCTACCACTCACGTGGAAGAAAAGTCTTTTTTTTCATCAATCAATCAAAGAATCAAGGGAATGATACAAATTTTTCACTCAATTTCTATTCAAGAAATAAATAATGAGAAAAAAAAATTTTCAAAATAAGTCCTTCATTAATTGAACTTCTTTTCCTTTCAACATTTCATATTCTTCAATCTAAGCATAGCATAAATGAAAATTGCAAAATACTTCATTGAAATTGATTGAAATAAGAACTTTTAAACATACAATACGAGACCGTGCTTTGAATGATTTCATCTCTCCTCTTAAGAAAATATGATATAATCCAAATATATTCCATTAGATTTCAGTACAAGTAAAATACAATTATGCTATCATTTATATAAAGTGCATAGCTTAACGGGATGTAGTAAATTACATCAAAATAACATATTTTGATATTTCATTATAAATTCAAATTTGGCCCTAATTACTTATAAGTGGTATAATGTGTTTTGTGATTTAGGACTCTAAAATTATTGATAGTTCAGATTGTGAGGAATCAATATAAAAGTTACTTGGAGGCACTCTGTCCATAGATGAGAAGAAAGGCTTGGGTGGCATTTGCAAGGAATTCACATCAACTTCCAGCATCTCCACAACTTTAGCCATGCAAGGATGATCTAGAGGTTGTCTTTGAATACACTAGAACCCAACTATGCACAACATCTACTCTAAGTCACCAATATCAATAATGTCAACATTTTCGGACACCTCCTTTTGTAGTTGATCATAAATCCATGAAGGATAGTAAATTTGACTTGAATTCTGCATTCATGTCGGCATGCTTGTGCTTACTATCCATGTCCATTAGTAGTATGCTAAAGCTCTAACCATTAGATTTATGAAATATAGACCCAAAACTCTTTGATATTAATTTTGGGCCATATACCCAATTATTCCCCTTGCAGCATTGATAGAGATCACAATATGGCCCTTAGGGTACAACTTTGCTAAGCCAAAATCTGATATCTTTGGTGTAAATTTATGATCTAAAAGGATATTATTGGGATTCATATCAAAATGTAAAATTCTTGTCTTGCACCCTTGGTGTAGCTAATCAAGTCCCTTGGCCACAAATAAAGCAATCTCAATAAGTTTTTCCATGGTGGAAAACTTATTTGCCATATTTGAAGAAAAAATATATTTTTCAAAGGATCCAATAGCCATGTACTCATAAACCAAAGCCCTGTGAGCACCATCAACGCAAAATCCAACAAGTTGCACTGCAAATACATGATGAATCCTACCAATAGTAGATACTTCATTAATAAAATCTTCACCATCACTCATGGATTTTCCCAATATCTTCAAAGCAACCAAATATCCACCGGGTAGTTTTCCTTTATACACTGACCCAAAGCCTCCCTCTCCTAGCTTCACTTTGAAGTTGTTTGTGATTGTGATAATTTCATTGTAAGAATAATTTGATGGTGATAGGGCTTCTTGGTTTTGCAAAAACATCTCGACAATATCAATAAGAACATAAAACGTAAACAAGTTGTATGCGAGGAATGAAAGAATGCATAATGGTGCAATGAAAAATCTTCTGATTAGTAAGAGCACTACAAGAACCTCAGTTAGCCATCAGTGAATATTTTACCAGTAATTTAATGGTTTAATAGATTACATATTCTTACCAAGTATTATGAGTATTATATCGAATACTATGAAAATTACTAGTGCTGAAATGTAGGATAATATGTAATGATTGAGTACTTTTACTTGAAGACATTCCAAGAAATCTATTTTATAATGAAAAGGGTTTATCATCTGAAATAAGCTATTGTCTATGTATTCGATACACATGTTTGATCGTGTAAGTAAGCAAGTCCTCTTGCATTTAGGAGAGAATGATTAGAAAATGTATCAGAAATTAGTATGAAGAATAGTTTGTATACTTATCGTGCCACTATTGTAGCACAATGGTGAATGGCCTCAAACATTGAATGATAAGGAGGATCCCAAACAAGCTGGAAACCTTGTTTAATTTGTTCGAAAGTATTAAGTTGAAAATTATTTGTAATGGGCATAGTGCACACTTCGGAACAATTTGTTATCATTCCATAACCAGCTAGCACATAAATGGTTGAGTTGTTCTTACTGAGACAAGGAATGAATTCAGATCCTGGATCACTGAATACTTTTGAGCAGTTCATGAAGGTAGCCTGACCATTATAATCACCTAGCTCGAATGGTCCGAGATAATCAATATATATTAATGAAGCAGCTGAAAGACTGCAGCTGTCACATGCTAAACCAACATCAAAAAGCGTGATTTTAAATTTTGAGTAGGATAAATCTATAACATAATACTTGGGGTGGCAAATACTGTATGGTTGTCGTCATAATAGAATTCATAATCATGATTTCCACATGCAGCTGGATCACCTTTTAAATGGAATAGATACTTAATGTTTGAGAGGCTTCCACAAGATGATGAGCAGCTTATTTTGCTATCGTTAATATTAATTTCCATGTAAGAGAGGAAAATGATATAGCAAAACAATTTTAATGGTGATAGCATAATATGGATTCCCATGTTTTTCCCTCTTTCAAGTGCGGAGGATTCTCGCTCTTTTTAAACCATTGAATGGTTTTATAATGTGATTGGATTTTATAAAGAGAGAAAACAAGAGAAAATTTGAACTTAAAATCATTTTTTGACCTATAAATTTACTAACATATAATTCGTTGAAAGTTTTTCTTTTAATTGCAAGAAAAAACAATGTAGTGGTTGACTGACTTTGAATGGTTTTATAATATGATGGGATTTTATAAAGCTAGAAAATTAGAGAAATTTTGAACTAAAAATCATTTTTGACCCATAAATTTACAGACTTCTAATTGGTCAAAAAAATTTCTTTTAATAGCAAGAAAAAATAATGTAGTGGATGACTTACTTTGAAGAGCTAAGCTTGAACTTACTTCGAAGGAAAGAAATTTGATCCCTATGGTGTATTATTTTCATATTCTTCATCTAAGCATTCTAAAAGAGAAAAAGAGATAAATGAAGAACCAAAAATATTCAAACACTTCTTATGTTGGACACCACGTAGATCTGCAGATGTTCTTATTAGCGTGATCAAGTACGGCATTGAGGAATTATGTGCTATCTCGAGAGACAGAAGTCACCATCCTATAATGGACCTAATCACCTTAATAAGGACTCCTAAAGACTATGGATCTTCAGAATATATCAGAGATTCATCATGGAAAAGTAAAGTAGGGTTTATTTTAAACAAGGTACGTTAAGTTCTCAATGGAGGCAAGCCCCTATAGTTAATTACATCTTAAGGAATATGATTTCTTAGGAATACTCTTGATTAAGAAAAATGATCGTTATCTCCAAAGATTTCAAAGATAGGACTATCAATTAATTTATTTATTTTTAGAAGATAAAGTGGGATTGATCAAGAGGAGGGAGTTATTATAGAAACCAAAGGAAGATAAGTAGGAGATTCTTAGGATACTAAAAAGCCTAGTAAGCATCCCAAATAATCCTATGGTTGGGCTTTAAATTTTTGAAATTAAAGTGATTTATTTATTTAAGTTGAATTTTTATTAGAAATCTAGGGCTTATAATTCCCTGACAAAAAATCATGGAATTTCCTAAGAGGTGAGGATTTATGCTTATAGCCCGCAGAGGGAAGTGGCAACCTTTGAACCTAAATCTAGGGAGCTTTGGCGAGGCCTGAAGCACGATCTAGATCTAAGACAAAAATAGGCATTTGGTTTACCTCCATAAGAGAGGATAAACCATTCGATTGTTTGGACTTACAACCATTTGGGGGTGGCCGCCAACTAACTCCTCCTACGATTTTAAAAATATGTAGGCAAGTCATATCCTTTTGCAAGATAGCTAGCCTGTTATTTATTTAGAAAGATACTAAGTCCTTAAACACACTCCATAACAGAATATATCATGTAGGGCATGGTTAATGACTAAAATCTAATGAAAATTTTTGTTATGTTTTATTTTCATTTTTGGACAATTAATTAGACACAGGCTTTAGGATTTATATGTCTAATGTATGAGAAATTGGATTATGGGCCAAAATCAATGAGAAATGTGGTGTGTTTCCATCATGACTCTCAAAGGTCAAGCCAAATTTCCTAGCAAAGGTGGAAGCCCTCCATAACAAGAGTGAAATAAGATACTTTTTATGCATGATGTGAAAACATACAACATCCAGCTAAGGGGTTGTTAAATCTTTTATCTTGTTTTATAACCTAAGCTTTAGGTGAAGTTATGAGTTATTAATTTTTATTTTTGAGTTGATTAGTTGGATAGAAAAATTATTTTTCCCTAAGTTCCTAATTGCATCCAGGCCATTCATCAAAGCAAAGAAGAAACTAGGAAAACATGTCATTTTAATGCACAAGCTAAACAAACATCAAACAATTTATAAAGCCAATGCAAAAATAATAATAGGCCTTTTATGGTCGGGCTCCACTGCACAAACCTGAAAATAAATTGGGTAGCATAGCTCTACCCTTATACAACCTAGATTATAAATGAATTAATTACAATCAAGAAGGAATTCATATTATAGGGGCTTCATTCTTCATTTCTTCATTATTCTTTCTTCTTATTTCTTTCTTCTTTCTTCTTTTTTCTTTCTTCTTTTGGTTGGTTGGAATGTGGTTGCTCCAAAGGCTTCACATGGTGCATAAGACATAGTCTTATGACCAATGTTCATCCAAATCCCCCATAATAATCATTCCAAATCCTAACTACAAAATTACATGAAAATGAAAAAAAAAGTAAATCTAACTAAAACCTGCAAAATAGAGATTAGCTAAATAAGTCACTCAGTCCCAAGCATGTATATCAATAAATTGGACTTATCACCCTACACATGGGTAACCAAGTCCACCTGGCTTATTTTAGATTTTTCTTAGGGGTATAAGCAACCTGCACAGCAAAAGCATTTATATCTTTATTATAGCATCCCCTAAGCACAATCCCCTACGAAAGACAATGATTAGACTAAAACTGTCCTACATTCAGTCTACGCACATATACCTGAACATCCAGACTAAAACATTACATCATAAAACAAAAGTAGACATCAAACCATGCACCATCTTTATATAAGACTAGAAATGGTGACTTAGCCTAATGTGTGTGCCATTTAAGTCTTGTGTGGTATGTCTTAGGTAGGCTTTAAGGTTAGAGTTTTCTAAGTATGAAGGGTTCAACTTAGAGGGTGATTTCATTTAAGTGGTTTAGTTGATTTGGTTAAGTTTTATTTTATGATTTGATTTGGTTTGATTACTAAGCATTATAAAGAGGAAAAGAAAAGAGGACATCTCTTTCCTCCCTACCTTAAGTAATTTCTAAAGTATATTCATTAATGATTTTTATTTTAGTGAATGTTTTATTATGTGTTTTAATTAATCTTGAGTTTAGATTTTCCTTAAACAAACCTATTCAAAAAGAAAGGCATTTTAAGATTAAGTAAAGTGAATTACTATCACAAAAATGCACAACACTTTGTTTCTTTCCATAATGTGTAACATGCATATGGATGAATCCTAAGCATATCTATACATGCAAATGGAAATGTTTAACACTTCTTAATGATGGATGCCAAGAGATGTTGCTTAAAGAAATTTGGAATGTTTCATGTATGCATGATTTTGATAAGTAGAAAAGAGGGGTTCTTTTATCCATTATTCATATGCACATTTACATGTATGAAAGACATGAGTGAGTATGACATCTTTATTTTCTACACTAGGGGTGTAAGGTACAAGGCCTACTTGGGGCAACTTAAAGCCTCGCAACCCAGGATGTCCAAACTAATATATCACTCTTCTTAAATACATGTGCATGTACAAAAAGAAATGAATGGAAAGAGAGTCATGCAACAAGTTTTTGTTTGTTTGTTTTGATTTGGTTATGCAATTTACATATGTAAATGTGAAGGTCCATCTTAAAAGATAACATAGGAATGAATAGGAATGGATTTAAGCAAGTGTTGTGTTCTTTTCAAATGAACTATACACTTTGCAAATCCTCTTCAAAACTATGTTAAAAGATAAGAGAAGGAAAAGTCACATAATGCACATTTTATATTATACTCACATGCAAGCTTATATGTAATTATAAGTAGCATACCTTTCATTTGTAATATTTGATTTCTATATTTTGAAAATAATTTTGGATTTAGTAGTGATAATAGCCATTCATATTCTTACTTTATCCAAAAAATATAATTTAACATAAAGGAAATATTTCATTCTAATTTGATTTTTCAAAAGACATGAATGCATGATTTTCATATGACATAAACATTTAACATGCTAAGAAAGAAATAAAGTGATATAAGCATGTTATTTCATTTACCTTAATTAATTCCTAAAGACAATCATATGGAATAAGATCATTTAAAGTGAATCAAATTGTTTAAAGAAATTTTTAGTTTTATGTTGAGTTTGATTTGAATTTAGAAAATGAGAAAAGGTTTGCTGGTTCTAACCCATCTCCCACATCTCTATGTTATTTTAGTTTAATTTTTAGAACCATTAGATTGATTTTATATTTTTTTAGTTTAAGGTGTACTTTAAGTTCTTTAATTACCCCTTACCTACACCTCCTGAACATAATTATTCAAACAATTATGATCCAACATATGACATGCAAACATATTGAATTTAAATCAGCAATGCACCCTAAGAAAGTAATGCATAATTGATGATTAATTAAGCTTAATTAAGTACTTTCATGACCCTTCCCACACATGTAGGTTGGATTTGATTTCCTTAAGCTTACTTAGGTTATTGAACACCTAAGTATCTACCTAACAAAGGATTGATTAAGTCCAACTTGATTTTGAAATTTTGATTAAGTTAATTAAGAAGGTTATTAGTGGATTAACCCTTAATTAGGTTTGGATTAAGAAAGAAAGGGGGTTTAGGGAATAGCTTAAGAAAAATATCTCAAAATTATTCCATAAACCTTCTGATCCCTTAAACAATATTTAATTATCTTAATTAAATGATTAAACCATTGTTCACATGCTTAATTCCCTTAAGTACATTAAGAGAGTGATTAGGGATTCATTAATTGGTTTCCCTAATTAACCCATTAATAAATTCCATGAAAATTAGGGGTGGTAGAGGTCATCCCCCAAAACATGCCTAAGAAGTTTGGAATTAATTAATGAAGTCATTAAGGAGTAATTAGGATTATTAATATTTCAAATAAACCCAAATTAAGGAGACCCCACCGTTCAAAATCAATCAAAATTAATTTTATCTTATTCCCCCTTTAATTATCTTTAAAATGAGCCCCATTCATATTTTTTTGGTTTTTCTATATTTAGTTATATATTTTTAAAGTTTCAGTGATTAAGGATAATTAAATAATCCTAATTATATAACTAATCATGTTAGCGCCACATGGACCATTGATGCGGCGTGCGCTTTCCACGGGGCATGGTAAGATTAGTTATTTTAGTTTTCACATTGGCTGCACAGTCAGCCGGCGGCGCTGCGCGCTTTTTCTTGGACCATCTAATCAAAGATCGGACGATCAAGAGCAAGCCTGTGGTATCAAAGGGATTAATCAAGAGATCTAATGTGGATTAATCAGGATCGTCCATCCAAAATATGCGGGATGGACAGTCCATGATTCATCCCTACCCTATCCTGCAGGAGACGGCGACCATCCATCCCTTAAGGCTTGATCTGAGCTCACTCGAGCTCGGATTGAGTAGGGATTGAGCACACACCATCTAAGGGTAAGAAGCAAGACATCCAATGATTGAATTGCAATGGGATGAAAGTTCCCTTCACAAAGGACCAAAGAATTCCTACACAAAGCTCGATTTTGAGGCATACCTAGCCGAAGGCTATCACCGGCACTCCCAACTATCGAGGTAGCTTCATCTAGTGGAGATGAAGCCCTTTTGAAGGTTTGAAGGCTTGAGATCAAGTGGATCCTCCTATTGGCCAAGATGAGCTTCAAGTTCTTGCGGCTTTGGTCTAGCTCCCTCTTCCCATGGTGATTGCTTGAAATTTGGCTTAGGTGAACTCGACTTGATACTTTGAAGGTGCTTGCAAGAAGAATTGGAGTTTGGTGGTGAATTGAGCAAAGTAGAATTTCCAATGAGCTGTCTTATTTCGGCTTTGAAGAAATCTGAAAATAGAGAATTCAAATGAGCTTGAGGAGGCTTGGAGGAACTTGAAGAAGGTTTATCTGGCTTCCTAGGGCTCAATCGAGTGTGAGTGATTGGAAATGAAGTGAAATTAGGGGGAGTATATCTCCCCCTACAAGGATCGAATGGCTGTGAGCCTTCCTTCCATTTTTGATCAATTAATCAGATTGCTTGAGTTTGTTAGGTCATTTTGGATGCCATGTGATTCAGTTTTGGCAGAAGGGAGTAGAGGAGGAGTTGCAGATGTGAAGAATGAGACTATGGAGGTGATCCATGTGCTCATTTCTAAGTGGAGGGGTCAATTTTGGCTTTGGGTTGGGTTTGGCTGAACCAAACCCATTGGGTCATATGCACCACTCTCATTAGTGTCCATTTGGTCCACTAAGAGAGTGTCAAGTGTCCATGAAAAGGATATGACCAAACTCCAAGTGGAATTGACCATAGGTTACCCCTTAACTTAGGGGTAAAATGGTCATTTAGCTTTGATATTAATTTGGGAAGATTTGGAATAGTTTGAAATTGGGTTGGTCCAAATTTCAAGGAATTTGGAGTTGATTTGATATCATTTGGCTCATGTTGACCCATTTAGGTCAAAATGGATCAACTTGGGTCAAGTTGACTAATTGGTCAAATTGGGTCAAACAAATGGTTGGGTCCAGTTCATATGACCATTTGAAATATTTTAGTATCAACATGGGTTGGTTTAGGTATGGTTGGTCTTTTGAAATGTTTTGAAGGCATTGGTTAAGTTCAATTTTGGTTTGATCAAGTTTTTGCTTGATTTAACCTTTTAGGTCAAGTTGGGTTCATGGTTAATTGGGCTAGCTTGGGTCTAGTTGGCCAATTGAGGCTTTGGTCAAGTTCAACAAGTGATTTGGAATGAACTTGACCCATTGGTTTCAATCAATTTGGCTTAGATCAAGATTTGACACATTTTGACTTTTTAGGTCAAGTTGGGTCAAGTTAGGTCAACTTGGGTCAAGTGGCCAATTGGGCTAGGCTGGGCTCAAATAATGACTTGGTCGAGTTCAAACATTGATCATAAACTAGTTTTAACTAATGGTTTCAATCAATTTGCTCTATGGTGGATTTTGGCTAGTTTAAGTTTCATTTTGGCTAAGTGTTGACTTGTTCAACAGTTAGGTTTGACTTGGTTTGACCCAATTTGAGTGATTGATCATCGCATGATGATTGTTTCTCACAATGTGAGGCATAAATGGGCTTAGTTCAATCCAATTTGAGTAGGATTAGAATTTAGCTCAAAAAGGTACTTTAGGTCACTTTGGGTCAAGTGAGCCTAAGTGGATCAATTGACTTGATCAAGGCTTGAATCAAGTTTGGTTGAACTCACATATGAACTTATGATTGAAATATAAATCCATTTGCAAGTGATTTGGAGTCAAATTGGTTTTGATTCATTTGACAATTTCAAGTTCAAAGGGTGAACATGAGTTTGATTTAGGTTTGCTTTTTGAATTTAGTTTTGGTTTGATGATTGAAGTTTGTGTTTATATTTGGATTCATGATTGAAGGATTGATTGAATCATGAAGAAAATCCAAAGGTTTGAATTGATTTGAGGTTGATTTGAACAAGTTTAAGAATATTACTTGAAAGGCTTAGGTTGAATTTTGGTTGAATATGGGTTTGAGTTTTGAATTGGTTTTGGATATTTGAATTTATATTTCATTTATATTTGTGAATATAAATGAGAATATAAATGGGTTATGAGAAAATCTTTTGAATTTGATTTGATTTGGATTTGATTTGAGCTAAGTCCATAAGATGGAATTAAAGGGCTTAGGAAATATTTTTAGGATTTGGAATTCAATCATGAGTTTCAATCATTTGGAATTGATTCATGATTTGAGAAAATCCATTGGAATTGATTTAAAGTTTGAGAAAAGTAATTAAGTTGGAATTGATTTGAGTTTGAAGTTAGTTTGAGTTTGAAGTTGATTTGGATTTAAGAAAATCAATTAAGTTGGAATTGATTTGAGTTTGACTTGAAAGAAGGAAGTGAGGATTTAGTTCAAGCTATAAGGTAGACAAGTTTTCCTAACAACCCTAAGGCATGACCTATTCCCCCGGCTAATTCTTCTAAGTCTCTAGGGCTAGGTTGAGTGTTCACCTAATCACTAGAAGTGTCTTAAGACTAAGGAACTCTTAGTGTCTAAGAGGAGTCTTATGTTTAAGATGGAGAGGTTGAGAGCTTATTCTAAAAAAGAGGTCCACAATCCCCTTGAAAGGACAATGAGCAATTGCTCGTCAATGGAGATATGACTGAACTTTATGCATATGAGAGTCAATAAAAATAAAAAGTTAAAATAGATGATGCTCGGTGGTTGCATGTGTGAGCAGTAGTTACAACTAAATTATGTTGTCACATGAATGCATGAAATGTTTTGATAAGTGTTCTGCTGAAATGAATTTTTTTTTTTTTGGGAACATATGAGTAATTTTAGTCGTAAACTTATATATACGATATATGTATAGAATTTTGAATTCAAGACCTATTGGTTAAAAATCTAAGTTCTCAACCACTAAGTTAACATACCTCGCACATTAAAATAAAATTTCATTTTTCTGTTATGAAGAGAGGGTGGTGATGTTAGAGATGACTAGCTGTCAAGTCATATGAGGGGCATATCATTCCACTATAGGACCACTAAATCTATTTTTATAATTTATTTTTGTAAATCATTTTAGTTAAAAAATTATTATAAAAAATAATTAAAATTTTTCCCTAAATACACATCATAGTAAAATGCTTGAAATTAATATGCAAAGTTATGATCTCTACTATGAAATGGCCAAAAGTCGATGCAACATCAAAGTTTCTAGTAAGTACTTTGCATCAGATAGATCTCTGGTCCTTTTAATCTTATCCAATTATTAATATCAATGACAATTAATTGAACAAATTTTTAATAAGAAGTTCTATTCTAGCATCGTTTTAAATTATACTTTTTTCGTAGAGATGATCACAGCTTGAACTGGCTTCGAAGCAAAGAAATTTGATCCCCTTGAAATCTCAACTATTTTCATCATAATATTGTAGTCAATCTTTATGCTCTACGGAGCAGAAAATAGAGAATTAATGAGAGTATTTAAAGTGAATAAAAAAGCCACCTAAAAATTTTAGAACTTTAGCGGATCAAATGAGAAATATCATGTGGCACCTAAAACAATGAAAGAAATTAAATTTTGCAAGCTTATGGCGATAAGAGATTAAAAACTAATTTATTTAACATCTAAAATAATTAAAATTTAGTGACCAAACAAAGTTTTTTAGTTGGCATGAAACAAATCTAAAATGAATAATGCAATTTATCATCTTAAAAGGGGAAAAATGATGATCTCATATATATATATATATATATATATATATATATATATATATATATATATATATATATATATTGATTTCTTCCGTTTTATGTAATTTTTTATAGTAGGTAGGTGTGAAGGATTAAACTTAAATAAAGCTTGAGTTAGGGTAGGATCATCTTCAAAATCAATATGAATGAATCATGAGAAGCATGATAACAAATCATATATAATGCAAAAATTTAACTTTGATTTATTGATATTTTTGTTCGGTCAAATTAATTGTAGTCTCTTGAATTTATTTGTAGAACCATAGAATAATCATAACATTAACTTCGATTAAAAGTTCTCATTTTTAACGAAAGTGATATATGGAAGATCGTAAAAGATCATAATTAATTGTTGAAGTCATTGAAATTCTCTTATTACTATTGTATCTTAAATTTTCTATGGTTTCATATAAAAACAGATGATCTGTCATTATTTTATACTAAATTAAAGTTAAAATAATAGAAATATCACTATCATTCTAAATAACTTATTCATTTTTTTCCATCAACAGACCCAATTAGTCAAGCTATTGGCTTTTAATAGCACGAATATTCAACATAGACGATGACTGACTTTTAATTACGTAATCAATCAAACTTGTAATGTCTTCTTCATTTTTTTTTCTCTTGACTCATTATAGGAACGCTTGCCATAATTCTTGGCTTTAAATTAGAAGAAAATTCAGTATAGATGTTTGACTGACTTCTAAACAGCCATTCAAGTTTTCCCCGTGGACTAATACGGCTCATCGAAAGAGATATTACTACGTAGAAATAATAATTCTTAGTGTTACTTTCTTCTTCATATTCTGCCAAAAAGAAAAAAAAATACTTTTTTCTTCATTAGTTATTATGCAAATTATGATCAATATTATTAAGTGAACTTTCAAAATACAATGCAATATGAAATTTTTTATATAATCATTTCCCGGTGTGACATAAACCTGTCAATTTAATCTTAAATAACAATAAATTAATGTTTATAAACACTATCACATATAAAAGAAATCTTTCAATTAGAACAAAATGTGTACTAGATAATCCAACATATCTTATAGCCTGTTTGGATTGATTTTATTATGTATTTTTTATTCTATTATTAAAATATATTATTATGATAAAATTTTAAATATTTTATTTTTATTTTTAAAAATTTTCGAAAGAGCTTTTCAGTGCTTCGAGTGTTTTTAAAAATAGCAATCACTATTAGTCACCAACTGTGGCGAGATGCTGCACAGTGCCAGTTATTGTGTGTTGACCTCACTCTTAGTGAGATTGACTTCTACTTTCCTTCTTTGCTCTTAAGATCCTATCTTAGCAGTAGGACTTCCTTAGTTAAAGTCTTAGGACACTCCTAATGACTAAGGGAACACTAAACCAAGTCTTAGGGTTTAGCCATATATAACCTAAATAGGCTAAATGATACAATTATTAAATTCAAATGTGTATATAGCTTAAAACTTATTTTGGTTACTTTTTGGCAAATATAATAGGATTTTATAAATGGAAGCTAATGAGCTAGCTAGATAAGACACCAAAGCATCATAATGACTCTCACTAAATTTTAGATTTCAAGTAACTTTGAATTAAGCATCTCATGCCTTTCTTGAATATTTGGAATTATTTTTACACATTCATAATGATCCAAACACATCTTCATTACATATTTATACTAAGTTGCACACTCTAGCCATCCCTTTAAACTTTATATCATCAAGTAATCATGAAAATTATATTAATTAAAGTGTTAGAACTACCAATAAAGTTAAAACATTAATGTTGTGTTGGTTAGAAAGAATATGAAGATATGTAAATATAATTATTTTAAAAAATTTATAGTGTAATACTTTCAAAGTAACTATTACGCATTTGGATTTATGTTAGATATGTGAAAAATGCAAATTTTCTATTCCTAATTTCATGCTATATTATAATTAATAATAATAAATTAATAATACATTATTATGACATAAATTCCTACAACTCACATGAAAGAGAAGACTATTTTTCACAATCAATCGAAGAATGAAGAGAATGAAACATGTTTTTCACCCAATTTCTATTCAAGAAATAACTAATGAGAAAACAAAATTTTCAAAATTAGTCCATCATTAATTGAACTTTCTTTCAACATTTCATATTCTTCAATCCAAGCATAGCATAAATGAAAATTGTAAAATACTTCATTTAAATTGATTGAAATAAGAAGTTTTAAACATACATTACCAAACCATGATTTGAATGATTGCATCTCTCCTCTTAAGAAAACAAAATATAATGCAAATATATTTCATTAGATTTCAATACAGGTAAAATACAACTATGCTCTCATTTATATAAAGTGCATGGCTTAATAGGATGTATTATAAACTACATCGAAATAACATATTTTCATATTTCATTATAGATTCAAATTTGACCCTAATTACTTATAAGTGGTGCAATTTTTTGTGAGTTATGAGTTTGAAATTATTGATAGTTTAGATTGTGAGGAATCAATCCAAAAGTTTCTTGGAGGCATTGTGTCCATAGAAGAGAAGAAAGGCTTGGGTGGCATTTGCAAGGAATTCACATCAACTTCTAGCATCTCCACAACTTCAGTCATGCATGGACGATCTAGAGGCTGTGTTTGAATGCACCAGAACCCAACTATGCACAACTTCTTCTCTATGTTACCAATCTCAATAATGTCAACATTTTCAGACACCTCTTTTTGTAGTCGATCATAAATCCATGAAGGATAGTAAATTTGACTTGAATTCTCTGCATTCACATTGGCATGCCTACGCTTACCAGCCATGTCCATTAGTAGCATGCCAAAGCTATAAACATCAGATTTATGAGATATCGACCCAAAACTCCTTGATATTAATTCTGGGGCCATATACCCAATGGTTCCCCTTGCAGCACTGATAGAGACAAGACTATGGCCCTTAGGGTGCAGCTTTGCTAAGCCGAAGTCAGATATCTTCGGTGTGAATTTATGATCTAAAAGGATATTATGGGGCTTGATATCAAAATGTAAAATTCTTGTATTACACCCTTGGTGTAAGTAATGAAGTCCCTTGGCCACAGATAAGGCAATCTCAATAAGTTTTTCATTGGTGAAAAACCTATTTGCCATATTTGAAGAAAAAATATATTTTTCAAGGGATCCATTAGCCATGTACTCATAAACCAAAGCCCTATGAGTACCGTCAGCACAAAATCCAACAAGTTGCACTACAAATACATGATGAATCCTACCAATAGTCGATACTTCATTAATAAAATCTTCTCCATCACTCATGGATTTGCCCAACATCTTCACAGCAACCAAATATCCACCTGGTAGTTTTCCTTTATACACAGTCCCAAAGCCTCCCTGTCCTAGCTTCACTTTGAAGTTGTTTGTGATTGTGATAATTTCATTGTAAGAATATCTTGATGGTGATAGGGCTTCTTGGTTTTGCAAAAACCTCTCGACGATATCAATAGGCACATAAAGCTTAAACAAGTTGTATGCGAGGAATGAAAGAATGCATAATGGTGCAAACAAAAATCTTCCGATTAGCAAGAGCACTGCAAGAACGTCAATTAGCCATCAGTGAATATTTTACCAGTAATTTCATGGTTTAAGAGAAAACATGTTCTTACCAAGTATTATGAGTATTATATCGAATACTATGAAAATTACTAGTGCTGAAATGTAGGCTAATATGTAATGACTATATTTTTTTCGTTGAAGGCATTCCAAGAAAGCTATTTCATAACCAAAAGGGTTTATCATCTCAAATAAGCTGTTGTCTAGAAATTGGGTACACAGGCGTAACGAAGTAAATAAGCAAGTCCTCCTGCATTTAGGAGAGAATGATTAGAAGACGTATCAGAAATTAGTATGAAGAATAGTCTGTATGCTTACCGCGCTACTATTCTGGCACAGAGGTGAATGGCCTCAACCGTTGAATTATAAGTAGGATCCCAAACAAGCTGGAAACCTTGTTTAACTTGTTCGAAAGTAATAAGTCCAAAATAATTTGTAATGGGCAAAGTGTACAGTTCAGAACAATTTATTATATTTCCGTAATCACGTACCACATAAATGGTTGAGTTATTCTTACTGAGACAAGGAATGGATTCATATCTTGGAACACTAACTACTTTGGAGCAGTTTATGAAGATAGCATTACCATTATAATCATCGTAATCAAACCTGAATGGCCCGAGATAATCAAGATCACTTAATGACCCAGCCGGAAGACTGCAGTTGTCACGTGCTAAACCAACATCAAGAAGCGTGATTTGGAACTTTGAGTAGGATATATCTGTAACATAATACTTGTTTGGGGGGAGCTCAAATACTGTATGGTTTCCTTCACATGTAATCATGATTGCCACATGCAGGATCACCTCTTAATCGGAACGGATGCTTAATGTTTGGGAGGCTTCCACAAGACGACGAGCAGCTTATTTTTCCATGGCTAATATTAAATTCCATGTAAGAGAGGAAAAACAAATACCAAAACAATTTGAATGGCGATATCATGATATGGCTTCCCATGTTTTTCCCTCTTTCAAGTGCGGAGGATTCTTAGTCTTTTAAACCATTGAATGATTTTATAATATGATGGAATTTTATAAAGCGAGAAAATAAGAGAAAATTTGAACTTAAAATCATTTTTGACCTATAAATTTACTTACTTCTAATTGGTCGAAAATTTTCTTTTAATTGCAAGAAAAATCAACGTAGGGGTTGACAAACTTTGAAGAAGCCAAGCTTGAACTGGCTTGAAAGGAAAGAAATTTGATCCCCTTGAAAGGACAATGAGCAATTGCACGTCAATGGAGATATGACTCAACTTTATGCATATGAGAGTCAATAAAAATAAAAAAATAAAATAGATGATTGTCACAAGAATGTATGAAATGTTTTGAGAAGTGTTCTACTGAAATGAATTTTTTTCTAGAACATATTAGTAATTTTAGTTGTAAACTTATATATACAATAAATATACAAAATTTTGAATTCATGACCAATTGTTAAAAATCGAAGCTCCCAACCACTAAGTTAACATACCTCGCACATTAAAAAAAAATTTTATTTTTTTATTATGAAGAGAGAGTGATGATGTTAGAGGGACTTGAGGTGGCCTATTCAGACGATGACTAGTTGTCGTGTCATATGAGGGGCATACTATCCCACTATAAGATCACTAAATCTATTTGTGTAATTTATTTTCTAAAATCATTTTAGTTAAAAACCACTATAAAAAATGATTTAAAATTTTTTCTTAAAATACAAATCAAAGTGAAATGCTTGAAATTAATATGCAAAGTTATGATCTCTATTATGAAATGGCCAAAAGTCAATGCAACATCAAAGTTTCTAATAAGTACTTTTGCATCACATAGATCTCGGGTCCGTTTAATCTTATTCAATTATCAATATCAATGAGAATTAATTGAGCAAATTTTTTAATAAGAAGTTCTATTCTAGCATCATTTTAAATTATACTTTTTTCGTAGAGATGATCATCAATTATTTTCATCATAATATTATAGTCAATATTTAACTTCTATATGATTAATAAAGCGAATAAAAAAGCCACCTAAAAATTTTTAGAACTTTA
This sequence comes from Cymbidium sinense, assembly GCA_021442155.1. NCBI lineage: Eukaryota > Viridiplantae > Streptophyta > Magnoliopsida > Asparagales > Orchidaceae > Cymbidium > Cymbidium sinense. The sequence goes on from CM038219.1 coordinate 67,774,850, forward strand.
ACGGATAAAATGAGAAACTTCATGAGGCACCTAAAACAATGAACGAAATTAAAGTCTGCAAGGTTATGGCGACAAGAGATTAAAAACTATTTTATTTAACTTCTAAAATAATTCAAATTTAGTAACCAAACAATGTTTATTAATTGGAATGAAACAAATCTAAAATGAATAATGCAATTTATCATCTTATAAGGGAAAAATGATGATCTCTTATGTTTAGCACAATATATTTTGATTTCTTCCATTTATGTAATTTTTTATATTAAGTTGGTGTGAAGGATTAAACTTAAATAAAGCTTGAGTTAGGTTAGCATTATTTTCAAAAATCAAATATGAATGAATCATGAAAACAAACCATACGTATATAAACAAATCATATATATTGCAAAAAAATTTGAATCATAGTACCCAAAAAATTAATTGAAAACTTCATTACCCAAAAATCTCAAATTAAAATTTCAACATAAATATAAATCTTAAGATAAACAATCATAGATTTAACTCCAAATAGAAAAATAAGTATGAGATCCCAAATTCATCGTCTTATATTAATGAGATAAAATATTTGGATATATTTATTAAATCACTCACTTCAAAACTTTTTTTTTCATTTTTCAAAAGCACTTTTCTAGAAACGAACAAAACTAAAGGGAGAATATTGAATAATAGTAATAATAATAATCATAACAATAACTTTGAAATATTGATGTTTTTGTTCGGTCAAATTAATTGTAGTCTCTAGATTTTATTTGTACTTGTTAGAACCATAGAATTTTCCTCCAATTGATTAAAATTTCTCATTTTTAATGAAAGTGATATATGGAATATCGTAAAAGATTGTAATTAATTGTTGAACTCATTGAAATTCTCTTATTACTATTGTATCTTAAATTTTCTATGGTTTCATATAAAAACACATGATCTGTCATTATTTTATACTAAATAAAAGTTAAAATAATAAAAAGATCACTATCATTCTAAGTAACTTATTCATTTTTTTTCCATCAACAAACCCAATTAGTCAAGCTATTGGCTTTTAATAGCACGAAAATTCAACAGAGACTATGACTGAGTTTTAATTACATAATCAATCAAACTTGTAATGTCTTCTTCATTTTTTATTTCTCTTGACTCATTATAGGAATGCTTGCCACGATTTTTGGCTTTAAATTGGATGAAAATTCAGCATAGATGTTTGACTGACTTCTAGACAACCATTCAACTTTTCCCCTTGGACTGTTATGGCTCATCGAAAGAGATATGACAATGATAGAAATAATTATAATAATAATTCTCAATGTTACTTTCTTCTTCATATTCTGCCTAAAAGAAAAAAAATGCTTTCTTCTTCATTAGTTATTATGCAAATTACGATCAATATTATTAAGCGAACTTTCAAAATACAATGCAATATGAAAATTTTTATATAATCATTTCTTGGTGTGACATAGACCTGTCCATTTAATCTAAAATAACAATAAATTAATGTTTATAAACACTATCACATATAAAAGAAATCTTTCACTAAGAAGAAATTGTGTACTAGTTAGTCCAGTGCCAGTTATAGTGTGTTGACCTCACTTTTAGTGAGATTGACTTCTACTCTCTTTCTTTGCTCTTAAGATCCTATCTTAGCAATTGGACTTCCTTAGTTAAACTCTCAGTACACTCCTAGTAACTAAGGGAGCACTACACCAAATCTTAGGGTTTAGCCATATATAACCTAAATAGGCTAAATGACACTTAGACACTTGCAATCCGAAACCAAATCATAGCAAATGAAATCTTGAAATAAATCTAATAGAATGAAAATAGGACATAATCAATTTGAGATCTAATTGAGCCAATTGACCATTTAACCCAATCTAGCATATCTAGTCTATATACATCTCCTTCACCCAAAATTAAATCAAATCAAAATTAATTCAAGAAAATCAACCCTATAGTTCCCAAACTATCAATCAAACCCAATTGAAGATTGATTAGAGCCTAATTTGATCAATGAGTCATTTTTTTCAACTTAACCCAACTGGGTCTTAATGAGACCCAAATTCAAGAAATCTCAACATTACCAATAGTTCCACTTCTCATGACTCAATGCTTCCTACAACTCAAGAAATCTTGAGTTCTTTTAAAGCCAATAGGCAACACTCTCACTCCAAAAACACAACCCACTAAAGAGAGGGCTCTCCATTCCAAAAGGTTTCACTAAACCTAAGCACCCAAACCAAGCATTCCCCATCCCATCCAAATCTTATTATGCTTGAAAATAATTGGATTCTAATGGGAAGCGATTATGATTTGGTCTTAAGATCAATTAGTGAAGAGGAATGATAGAAGGTTCTCAATAGAGTTTTGTTTCTTCCAATGAAAGCAGCCTAACATGTAAAATCTATTAGACATTTGATCTAGTGATGTAATCACTCAAAAGACTTAAAAAACCCTTAGTGCCTCTTTGTTTGTAAAGCATTCATGTAATTCACTAAGACGTAATCGCTAATCCCATTAATTCATATTTATAATCCTTTATAATATCTTAGATTCAAAGAATCAATTTTTGTGACCAAGATTTAGTATGGAATTAGTGGAAGGTCATCATTCTTTTACTTGAGGTTAAAGATGATGCGCAGATCGTCCATTCCACTTGATTTAAACTCATAGAGAGGGTTTTGTAAAAAATAATCAAATTTTAAAAATTCACCATAAAAAAACTCATACTGAAAAATACAAATAACACCTCTTCGGAATCAACATTTAGAGAGGAATTCAAAGGACCCAAATGCCTCAATTTTTATTAGGTAATTTAGAAGTAATTAAGGTTTACTTAAAAAATCTACTTTTGAAATTAATCTTAAAATACAAATCCAAATAACTTGGAAATATTCAGGGCCTCTTCCTAACATGATTTTCTACCAATGGTAAGACTTTTGTGACAATTGGATTAATGGGTGACAAGTTACTAATTTTTTAACTCAAAATTGAAAAAGTTACTTAATAATTAAATTTAAAACTATAAAAGTCCAATTTAAAAATGACTACATTTCATTAACATAGAGGAATTTACTAAAAATGATTAATCCCTTTAGTCTAAACTTAATCACAAAACCTTAATTTGGAATAAATTAATTTTTAATTAATCATTTTAATTAGTTAGATATTCAAAAAATTATAATAATTTATGTAATAGTTCAAAAAATATGAATGATAATCTTTGTGCTCACCTAGTTGAGTGGAATCATATGGGAACAAAAGCCTCAATCTATATTAGTCATTTTGAGAGTAATTAAAGCCTTATAAATTTTAAATAATGTAATTGATCAGAAAATATTACTACAAATATTTTGAAAATTTAAGGGTATATTTTGCATGCTATAATCTAACATTGTAATCTTTTAGATTTATTAGGACATTTTTTATGAGTTATTACAGTGTCAACTCAAAATAAAAAAATCAGTTAATTAAATAATTTAAAATTATAAAAAATTTCTCTTAATGGTATAAATGACTTAATAAATAGAGAGAATCATAATAAAATAATAAACTCCACTAATTTTTATTAAATTCATTTATCACAATAATTAGGCTTAATTAGGCTCATTAATTAATGAATTAATTAACTAACTTACTCCTTATAAATTTTATAAATAACTCAAATTAGGTTCAATTTAGTTGAATATTTCACAAATTGTTATAGAGATTAGTTGAGACTCTTGACAATATTTTCATAAAATTTTGAAAGAAAATAAGATTTATTTTGCAATTATAATTAATATACACATTTAAATAATATTTAAACATATCAACATTTATAAATACAAGAAAATAATATCTATGTTACCTAAGGTGTTCCTCATGCTGTTTGGAGTTAGAGAAAATATTTTTAGTATTATTTAAAATTTCTTTGTACAATAATCAAATAAGATTTATTAAATAATAAAAATTTACATAAATCACTAAATCCTTATGGAATGTGCCTAAGGTTCCACTTTACTTTAGAAAACATTCTTATGAGATTTTGAATTAATTACTAATGCAATATATATTTATCTTAATATAATATTCAGATTAATTACCTTTTTATTGAAAAAATTCATAATTAAGAAAACCAAATTAGAAAAAAATTTACCAAAGTTATTCTATAAATCTACATGAATAAAGAAGATATAATATAAATAAATTTAACTTGATTTCCTTATTAAAATATGTTATATAATCTAAATATTAGAATAAATCAAATAACTCATAGAAAATAAGGTTGAACCCAAAATGACATGAAATTTCAATGGAAGTGTTGGGACCACATTTCCAACCCTTCTATGAAGTTTCCAATTGTTTTAGAGTACTGAATAATATAAAAATACTAAAAACTCTATATTAATTTAAAATAATTTCAAATTTTCATAGAATGTTTCTCTAGAGTTTCCCAGCTCCACAGAATATTTTCATAAGTTTTGGATGTATTTCAATTTTGATTTAAAATTTTATTTCTTGATTGTTAATGAATAATATAATATTATTAATAATTACAAATTTTAATCAAAATATTCTAAAATGTTCACTAAGAAGTCATGTTCCACTGAACGATTTCATAAAATTTATAAAGTCATGTAAACCTAATTTGAAATTAAATCTCATAACCTAAGAGAATTAAAATAAAACATCAATCACTAATTAATTCAAATTCATAAAAATCACTTTATTTAGAGTCTTATAGTGACTCCTCGCCTTTTGGTGGGGTGTCCATTCTAGTTGGATCAAGGTATTGGGAAGAGCAAAACCTACCCCTAGTGAGGCCAATTACTCTCACTCTTTAATACAATAATCCCAACTCAAACTTAAATGAAATCATAACAAAGATTCTACATTAGAAGCATCAATCACTTAAATTGAAACCACCCAATAAAAGTAAATTTAATCTTGATTTTAAATTAAAACTCAAACATTAATGCATAGAATTAACTCACCACATAAGCCTCATATGCATACTAGACATAAGTTAGGGCGGTGTTTAATTGTAATGCAATACTTTTTTTTATTTTTTATTTTGTGATGTAATATTTTAAACTGAATGCTATATTTAGTTTGCTTATATATTAGATATATAAAATAATATAAATCCTAAAAGATTAATAAGCTCCTATATATAAAATTATGTTCTTAGATTTATTCGGTATAGATTTAAGAGTAATTTAATTGCTTATATTCTAGGACATTTTTAAATAAGTAAGTGAGAATGTTAATTTACAAGAAGGAATTTATTCAATTCCTTGTGAATTTAGAAAAATGGTTTCTTTAAGTGTTGATTCAATCTTGAATAGTGAAAGTATGGTCAATTTCTAGTCATGTTATAAATTTATTATTCATTGGAGAATCAATGGTACTTGAGAATAAAAATATAGTTAGAGAGGTCAAAAAGAAATATAACATATGTAATGAATGATCAATTTATATCTAATGAATGTATCAATGGACAAATCATATTTCTAGAGTAATTTATATCTATAATTTCAAAATTGTAATTTCATATTTATAGTTGAGTAGCATTGGAATTAATAAAATTAATATGGACATTAGCATATTTATATATTTTTTGTGATAAGATCACAATATTTATAATATGTTTAATTTTTTTTTAAATCAATTAAGTTGCATAGATAACCAAATTATCTAAGTAAATATTTAATAGATAAATATTTTGAATTATTTTTTTAGCTAAATATTATTAAATTCTATCTTAAAATGATATTTGATAATATTGAATGATAATTTTCAAATAAGTTGTTTACATAAACTACAAATTAATTACTTTTTCATTAATTGTTTTTATAATAGTGCACCTTAGCCTAAATTTGAGATTTTGACTTTCAATTTGTGTTCAAGTTTCTATTATGTGAGGAATGACAAATTCTCAACTGTCCAGAAAAAAAAAATTTATTTTTATAACAGTTAATTAACTCATAATAAAATCTTTAGTTTTTCTCATAATAATAGCTTGGTTACGAAAAGGTACATATCAAAAGGCTATTATTGAATAGATGTGTTGTATTTTGAAAACAATTATATATATATATATATATATATATATATGATATATATATATATATATATATATATATATATATATATATATATATATATATATATATATATATATATATAAAATAAGAAAATTTTTGAAAGGTTTCATATTTTATATATTAAGATTGTGAGAATAGTTCTCTAGTATATTTACATAAACTCTTATCTTCTATTGAGACATCCACATGTCTCTTCACCAAGTACAAGAGATAAGGCACGGAAAAACTAAGGTGTCAAGAATTTTTTAAGAGAATAAGCCATGAGGAAAGAAAGATATGCAATTTATATATATCAACTACCTTAGACGAAACATCTAGAAAGCTATTCATTCAACCATAGCATTTTATTTAATGCTAAATAATCCTAAACAATATAAGATATGAGTTAGAAAACTAAAGGAGAGATGGAAAAGTAAGTAATGACTAAAGGAAAAAAAGGAAAGCATTCATTAAATCAAAAGAGAGTTACAAGCTTAAAGTTACTTAGATTACTAGCGATGGTTATAACTGAAGTGGTAGATCTTATTTAAAGGGCTTCAATTTTCTAATAGATGACTCTAAGTTAACAAAAATAAATAAATATTTGTTTGGTAAGTCTATAGATAAATTTACATGTTTTATAGCTTCTAGTGAAATCAAGAGGATTCTAAAAAGGTTTTGAAGTATCTATCTTCTAGGGTCTTACAAATTCTTCCATAATTTCTTGGATACTTATAAGTTATTTGAAGTTTTCTTTGTTAGTGAGATGCGATATATAAATTAATTTAGCATATGGGATATTACATTGGCCAAATAGAAAATTAGATTCCAATAAAACTAGGGACAAGAACTAGCTTTCCCCAAAACCTAGTTTGGTTTTCTATTGAAAGACATTGGTAAGGGCTACCATAAAGTAATTAATGAATTATAGTATATAGAATTTGAAAAATCAAATACTAAGATATAGAATTAGAAAAATCATAGACTAAATAATTAATATGAAATATTATGTCCAAATGATTCAATAGAGTGCTTTGGAACTAATAATACTAAATTATATTTTACTTTTAAGAAGATAATTAATAAATACCAAACATTTAGCAAAATTCAAATGGAGTCTAAAATAAGCTTCTTTTTAATTATATAATTATTAAATTCAAATGTGTATATAGCTTAAAACTTATTTTTTCTTACTTTTTGGCAAATATAATAGGATTTGACAAATGGGAGCTACTGAGCTAGCTAGATAGGACACCAAAGCATCATTATGACTTTCACTAAATTAAAGATTTCAAGTAACCTTGAATTAAGCATCTCGGACCTTCATTACATATTTATACTATGTTGCACTTTAGTCATCCCTTTAAACTTTATGTCACCATGTAATCATGAAAATTACATTAATTAAAGCATTAGAACTACCAATAAAGTTAACACATTAATGTTGTGTTTGCTTAGAAAGAATATGTAGATATATAAATATAATTATTTTAATAATTCTATATTGTGTGCTTATTTTCAAAGTAGGATTTATGTAAGAAATGTTAAAAACACATATTTTCTATTCCTCATTTCATACTATATTATAATTAATAATAATAAATTTAATAATACATTATTATGACATAAATTTCTACCACTCACATGGAAGAAAAGACTATTTTTCATCAATCAATCAAAGAATGAAAGGAACGATACAAGTTTTTCACTCCATTTCTATTCAAGAAATAAATAATGAGAAAACAAAAATTTCAAAACTTCCTTTCCTTTCAACATTTCATATTCTTCAATCTAAGCGTAGCATAAATAAAATTGTAAAATACTTCATTGAAATTGATTGAAATAAGAACTTTTATACATACATTACCAAACCATGCTTTGAATAATTTCATCTCTCCTCTTAAGAAAATATAATATAATGCAAATATGTTCCATAAGATTTCAATGCAAAATACAATTATGCTCTCATTTATAGAAAGTGCATGGCTTAATATAATGTAGTATAAAATATATCAAAATAACATATTTTGATATTTCATTATAGATTCAAAATTGGCCCTAATTATTTATAAGTGGCACAATTTTTTGTGAGTTATGACTCTAAAATTATTGATAGTTCAGATTGTGAGGAATCAATGAAAAAGTTACTTGGAAGCATTGTGTCCATAGAAGAGAAGAAAGGCTTGGGTGGCATTTGCAAGGAATTCACATCACCTTCCAGCATCTCCACAACTTTAGTCATGCAAGGACGATCTAGAGGTCGTGTTTGAATGCACCAAAACCCAACTATGCACAACTTCTTCTCTAAGTCACCAATATCAATAATTTCAACATTTTCGGACACCTCTTTTGTAGTTGATCATAAATCCATGAAGGATAGTAAATTTGACTCGAATTCTCTGCATTCATGTCAGCATGCTTGCACTTACCAGTCATGTCCATTAGTAGCATGCCAAAGCTATAGACATCAGATTTATGAGATATAGAACCAAAACTCCTTGATATTAATTCTGGGGCCATATACCCAATTGTTCCCCTTGTAGCACTGATAGAGACAAGACAATGGCCCTTAGGGTACAACTTTGCTAAGCCAAAATCTGATATCTTCGGTGTGAATTTATGATCTAAAAGGATATTATGGGGCTTGATATCAAAATGTAAAATTCTTGTATTGCATCCTTCGTGTAGGTAATGAAGTCCCTTGGCCACATGTAAGGCAATCTCAATAAATTTTTCCATAGTGAAAAACATATTTGCCATATTTGAAGAAAAAATATATTTTTCAAGGGATCCATTAGCCATGTACTCATAAACCAAAGCCCAGTGAACACCATCAACGCAAAATCCAACAAGTTGCACTACAAATACATGATGAATCCTACCAATAGTAGATACTTCATTAACAAAATCTTCTCCATCACTCATGGATTTGCCCAACATCTTCACAAAGAACCAAATATCCACTGTAGTTTTCCTTTATACACAAAGCCAAAGCCTCGTCAGCTTCACTTTGAAGTTGTTTGTGATTGTGATAATTTCATTGTAAGAATATCTTGTTGGTGATAGGGCTTCTTGGTTTTGCAAAAACCTCTCGACGATATCAATAGGCACATAAAGCTTAAACAAGTTGTATGCGATGAATGAAAGAACGCATAATGGTGCAAAAAAAAATCTTCCAATTAGCAAGAGCACTGCAAGAACGTCAGTTAGCTATCTGTGAATGTTTTACCAGTAATTTCATGGTTTAAGAGAAAACATGTTCTTACCAAGTATGACAAGTATTATATGGAATACTATGAAAATTACTAGTGCTGAAATGTTGGCTAATATGTAATGACTGTGTACTTTTCGTTGAAGACATTCCAAGAAATCTATTTCATAACGAAAAAGGTTTATCATCTCAAATAAGTGTTGTATATGTATTCGATACACATGTTTGATTGTGCAAATAAGCAAGTCCTCCTGCATTTAGGAGAGAATGATTAGAAAATGTTTCAGAAATTAGTATGAAGAATAGTTTGTATGCTTACCGTGCCACTATTGTAGCACAACGGTGAATGGCCTCAAATGTTGAACGATAAGGAGGATCCCAAACAACATGAAAACCTTGTTTAATTTGTTCGAAAGTAGAAAGTTGAAATTTTTTTTGTATTGGGAATAGTGCACACTTCAGAACAATTTGTTATCGCTTCGTAATCAGTTAGCACAAAAATGATTGAGTTGTTCTTACTGAGACAAGGAATGAATTCAAATCCTGGATCAATGAATACTTCTGAGCAATTGAGGAAGGTAGCTAGATCATTATAATCATCTAGCTGGAATGGTCCGAGATAATCAATATAATTTAATGATCTAGCCGGAAGACTGCAGTTGTTGCATGCTAAACCAACATCAAGAAGCGTGATTTTGAATTTTGAGTAGGATATATCTGTAACATAACACTTGTTTGGGGGGAGCTCAAATACTGTATGGTTGTCTTCACAATAAAATTCATAAGGCAAAATTTTTAAAATAAGCACCATTAAAATCTTAATTAGCGGATTAGGCTTATTTAAAAAAATTTAAAATAGACACAGTCGCCCATTAAATGGGCGGAGTGCTTACTCTGCCGCGATTAAGCCATGCTTAATTGCTATCAATTTTTTTAAAATCGAACCGAGATCGGGACGAGGCCACGATCGTTCTTGCATTAGTAGTCTTGAACCCCCGACGCCACCTCTACTCGCCTCCCAATCATTGAAAACCTCCGCCACCGGTAGCCGCGCCTCCTAAGATCGCCACCCAATCATCAGAAATTTAGGTATTTTTTCTATTTTTTTTAAATGAATAATATGTGAATGTGATTTTTATTTGTTGTGTTTTATGATGTTATTAGTTAATTTTAGGGTTGAGTTTAAGCAAATGTAATGTGGATTTTTGGTATTTTAGGTATTTTTTGACTTTTTTGATTTATTTTTTTTGTAAAATGAGAAATATGGAAATATGATTTTGATATTTTGTATGTTATTAAGTTATTAGTTAGTGTATTATATGATTAGTTAGTTTTAGTTTGATTTCAGGTTAATGGAAAGTGGATTTTAGGTAATTTAGGTTTTTTTGAATTTTTTGGCTATTTATATTTGTAAAATGAGAAATATGCTAATGTGATTTTGATATATTGTGTGTTATTAAGTTATTAGTGAGTGTATTATATGATTAACTAGTTTTTGGTTTATTTCAAGCTAATGGAATGTGGATTTTAGGTATTTGAGGTATTTTTTAAAATTTTTTAGATTTTTTTGGTAAAATGAAGAATATTCAAATATGATGTTGATTTTTGGGTGTTATCATATGTATTATGTGAATAGGTAATTTTACGGTTGATTTCAGGCAAATGTAATGTGGATATTATGTATATTTATTAGGAGGAACAACCTTCATCATACTAATCATGTAATCTTGTGGAGCGTTTAAATGTGTGTTTATTCTCATCTTCACTAAAAATGTATCGAACATTTGATTGATAATCTCCAATGAATTATTCTGTTGGCAATATCTATTTTTTCTATAGTGTAAATAGCTATTTATTGTGTTCTAACCAATTCATATAATACTCCTGAATCTAGTTAATTTAAACAGTGTGTTTGATTCACGCATCAAACACATATTTGATTCAAATATGAGTTGAAGCGATGCTTGGTACTATATTATGGCCAACTTAGTGTTGATGATTTCTTCCCTACGCTTGGCGGAAAGAATCGTCTATACTAATTCCCACGATTTTAGCCGTGCAATAATAAGGTCACTAAAAGTTGATTTGATGCGGTTTAGGATTAATCTCATATGTAGATTTCCTGTTGGTGCCAGTTTCATTGCTACACCATTAAATGATGACGAAGTATGTGAGTCAGTCATTAATGCAGCAAGTATACAATCTGTAGTTGTATACGTCAAAATTGAGTTGAAATCATCGGGTGATACCGAAGTTCATAATTATACTGAAGCTGAATTTCAGCCAACTAAAGTTGTCCAAAACCGTATACTGCCACAGGAACCATATCAGACCGATCTCAATCTGGGTTTTCATTTGTAAGTTACTTGAACTGATTATCTGATTAATATTTTTCATTTTAGTCTTACACTCTATATTCAAATGTGCAGCACTGATGATTGAGATGTATCTGCATCTCCTATTCATGTTCATCATACTACCTCAATTTCTACTAGTATGGGTGAATATCATAGTGATCAGGTCGCTCCTTTACAAACTGAAGATGAGGGCTACAAAATATTGTCTAGCGTAACGAGTTCAGACACAGATGATAGTGAAGGTGATATTGGAGAACAATAATATCCCGCTAGAGACAATCAGTTATTAAGAGATTACTCTAACAAAATAATAACTGTTGAAGAGCACATATTTAGTAACAATGACTACATTCATTTGTCAGTCAGCATAAGAATGGGATGAAGAACTGAACTTTGATGGCCTCCCAACAGATTCTATTTTCCTAGAAGATAATTTCATTCCAGCAGACCTAAATGAAGAAATGTGTTTCCATGATAAAAGGCACCTTAAATTTACTATTCAGGGTTGGTCAATAACAAACAATGTGAGATATGTAACTTGTGATTCTAACAAGATGAGGTTTATTATACTTTGCATTCATAGCAGTCATTCCAGTAGGCCATATTTGTGGCGTCTACATGCTCGGGCGAGCAAGAGGCTTGGTGGTGCCTGGATGATTTCCAGTATGACAGGGCCACACACATATTTTTATTTGATATTGAGCAGCGGACATAGGCAGTTCACCTCACAGTTTATTAGCTACTACATCCAACCTATCATTAGATGCCAATTGGATTTGAAATCCAAGAAAATTATTGGTCGTATGGAATCAAAATTTAACATTAGAGTGTCTTATATGAAAGCCTAGGATGCACGCAGAAAGGCTATACAAGCTATTTTTGGCAGTTGGGAAGAGTCGTACTGTTCACTGGATCACTTCATAGATGTTGTATGTGCAGTTATGCTTGGCACAGTGTATCACATTCAGTCAACCGAATCTGGCCATTTTCAGTGCATATTCTGGTCATTTGGGTCATCTATAACAGTTTGGCAATTTTGTAGACCGGTCTTAAGTCTTGATGGTAATTTTCTTTTGGGAAAGTATAGAGGTACTCTTCTTACTATTGTTGGTATTGATGCCAATAATGGCTTGTATCCTCTGGCATTTGCAATAGTTGAAACAGAGTGCAATGAGTCCTAGAGTTAGTTTATTAGGACATTGCAAGACTTGATTCTGTTTATATGTACTCGGCCTGATTTATGCATTATCTCTGACCGACATTCTGGCTTAGTACGTGGATGTCGTAAATTTTTCCCTTGGACAAAACACTGCCATTGTTTACATCATATCAGAGAGAATTTCAAGAAGGCATGCAAAATTATGGGAATTTCTGATGCTGAGTTTGTATGTTAGAAGATGTATGTGGCAGGTAATACAATTGACATTCATATCTTCACACGTTACATTACAGATATAAGGAATATCTAAGTAGAGGCTGTTGAGTGACTGCTTACAAGAGATGTGGTGAAGTGGACATTGAGTCGTGATGTCGGCTATCGTTACGACACAATGACCACTAACGCATCAGAGTGTTTCAACGGTGTGCTCAAGAGAGCACATGGATTGTCGATTCAAGCTCTAATTACATCAATTTACTACAACCTTGTGTCAGTATTTACCAAACGCTTAGAGACAGCTTCTAATCTTATCAGGGAGAATGATTCGATATTTGCTCCACATGTCAAAGCTCACCTCTAACAAAATGAGCATGAAGCTATCCCATAAGAATAAATTTAAATGAATTTCAGGTGTTTATAATGTCCTCGATGTCATTTAAGGTTGAATTGCAAGAACAAGCTTGTTGTACTTGTATATGCAGGCAGCCACAGTTACTTCACATTCCATGTTCGCATGTCATTGTTGTGTTAGGGCAACTTCATTTAAGTCATTCACATTACGTTTCTCCCTACTACACCCTGCAGTTGTACCACAGTACGTATGAAGCTCAATTTCATTTCATTCCCGATCGTATTAACTGGCCAATGTACTTGTCGGGTCGTCATATGATTGAACTAGCACCACCAAATGTTAGAAGGCGAATTGGCAGGCCCAGGACACGTAGATATACCAACACAATGTATGAGAATGTGCAGCGAAGTACAAGAATATGTGGACTATGCAAAAATATTGGGCATAACAGAACTACTTGTCCACAAAGGCAAACTTAGTGTTGTTGCATTAAGCTGTTATTTTCTTATGTAGTTGTATGCCTAGAATGTTTTTCTCCTGTTATTGTTCCTTTCTGCATTTAGTCTTCTTAGATCTGAACATGTGGTAAGGATTGTTTTTCTATTTTATTCATGTTGTCGTGTAGGTGTTTGTTATTGATATTGTGTAAGATTGCACTTTACTTTTCTAAGTATTGTTGTTATTCATGTATGTTAACTGCTGTCATAGTTTAAGTTGTACTGTGTGTTTGTTATTGATACTGTGTAAGATTTTTTTTAAGTTGTACATGTCGCCTGGAACGTGCTTACTATTCTTGTTTTGTGTTACTGTTCCCTCTGTTATCCTGTACTTGCTCTAATTAATATTTCCTGTTATTAACATGCACTTGTAAATGTAGTTTGCTAAACAGGTGACATGGCGCCTGAGGAAGAAGGAGCAGTCAGACGTTGTCGTAGATGCTGCATTGATGAGCCTCCCGTAGACTATGGTCCTGCACTAGCAGAGGTCCACCCCAGCTAGACTATGGTCTTACACTAGCAGAGGTACAAAATGAGCATGAAGCTAAGAGATGTTCAGATCCCATAAGAATAAATTTAAATGAATTTCAGGTGTTTATAATGTCCTCGATGTCATTTAAGGTTGAATTGCAAGAACAAGCTCGTTGTACTTGTATATGCAGGCATCCCAGTTACTTCACATTCCATGTTTGCATGTCATTGCTGTGTTAGGGCAACTTCATTTAAGTCATTCACGACGCTTTCTTCCTACTACACACATACCACGACGTATGAAGCTCAATTTCATTTCATTCTCGATCGCATTAACTGGCCAATGCACTTGTCGGGTTGTCATATGATTGAACTAGCACAACCAAATGTTAGAAGGTGAACTGGCAGGCCCAGGACAGGTAGATATACCAACATAATGTATGAGAACGTGCAGCGAAGTACAAGAATGTGTGGACTATGCAAAAATGTTGGGCATAATAGAACTACTTGTCCACAAAGGCAAACTTAGTATTGTTGCATTAGACTGTTATTTTCTTATGTAGTTGTATGCCTAGAATGTTTTTCTCTTATTATTGTTCCTTTCTGCATTTAGTCTTCTTAGATATGATCATGTGGTAAGGATTGTTTTTTCTGTTTTATTCATGTTGTCGTGTAGGTGTTTGTTATTGATATTGTGTAAGATTGCACTTTACTTTTCTCAGTACTGTTGTTATTCATGTATGTTAACTGCTGTCATAGTTTAAGTTGTACTGTGTGTTTGTTATTGATACTGTGTAAGATTTTTTTTAAGTTGTACACGTCGCCTGGAATGTGCTTACTATTCTTATTTTGTGTTACTGTCCCCTCTGTTATCCTGTACTTGTGCTAATTAATATTTCCTATTATTAACATGCACTTGTAAATGTAGTTTGCTAGACAGGTGACATGGCGCCTGAGGAAGGAGGAGCAGTCAGACGTTGTCGTAGACGCCGCATTGATGAGCCTCCTGTAGACTATGGTCCTGCACTAGCAGAGGTCCACCCCAACATCGCATCGCTGCGTGGTAGACACAGGGCAGCGCATCCCGATTTGGTAAGTTTTATTATTCGACGTACCTACCATACTCTATATGCCATTTTGATTAAATAAATAATTCGTCTTGTGCAGGAGACCGTTCTTGAGGCAACATCGCACCTACTGATGTTCAGAGAGTGGCCTGTAAATTGCCCCAGATTTATGGATGGACTACGAGATCTTTGGCTTGACGTGTTTCACAAGCTAGATATCGCTTGATCACCACAGCCTTAGTTGGCCGTCACCGCAGACTAACACATTTCATTTGGCAGTTGGTGAGATGATAGTTACACTGCAGGACGTGGCTATGATTCTAGGCATACGGATTCATGGGCCTCCTATTATAGGACCTATGGTGATTGAGGAGGGGAGACGATGGCTATCCTGTCCTGATTGTTGCGATGAGCTTATCGGGAGACATCCAGAGCCCGATGTGGTATACCACGATCCTATATAGCCACATGTTACATCCACATTTCGCATGGGGCAGGCGCACGCCAGGACCTGCTTGCCTTTACGTTGGTTGTGGTGGACATTTTATAGTGATTCATATTTGGATCTACCAAATGCTGACTTTCTGATGCACCTTCGAGCATATATATTGTTCACTATTGGCTGCTTCCTCATGCCGGTACGTTCAGGTCAGAGATACACCTACAGTACTTACCACTACTAGATGATTTAAGCTTGTTTAGCAAGTACTCCATTGGAGTAGCTGTATTAGCAGACCTATACAGAGAGTTGAATGAGGCAACTAAGCCAAAGAGGATGAACATGGCAAGATGTCTGCACCTACTTCAGGTCTGGTCATGGGAGTATGTACATGTTGGCTGACCCACATTACAGGTACCCTTTCCAGCAGAGCTGGATGGGTTGAATGTTGGTTGCAGGTGAAATGTGGGTTACCTGAGAGAGATGACGCATGCTCATGTTAGAGTGTACAGAGATGAGCTTGATGGTTTGCTATAGAGTCAGGTGCACATTTGAATCCTATTTTTATTGCCCTAATCTTACGTATGACATATAATTTTTTCTATGATGTTGTAGGTGATATGGGAACCTTACGGGCAGAAGATATGTACTAGAGTGTCAGATGTCTGCTTGGTTGGGCCAGAAATTTGGCTCGCTTGGGTACCATTAATTAGTTGGAAGAGAATTGAGTGGTACCTCCCAAATCGTGTGCTTAGACAGTTTGGTCTGTCACCTAGAGTCGACGCGGCGCCTATAGATCCTTCATTTCAGTGAGTCGATGGTCGGGGGAAGGCTGATGTTGATCGGGTTGAGTACCACCAGGGTTACATATCATAGTGGGAGGCTAGACATGATTCAATTGTTGTTGTGGATGACGTTACACCTCCTGTTGACCCGGCGGTCAGTCAGTACATGAGGTGGTATCGGTCCTGGGCCTCCTTGTACATGCTCAAGGCTCCGACCATTCCGCCTACCATCTACTACCCTCAAGATCTTGGAGAGAGACTGATGGTAAGTACTGAAAAACTGTATGCTAATCAAATATTTATATGTTATGCAAACTAAATTATATACTTACCTCTGCAACGGGAGCATATCTTGAACACACAAGATATTTTCCAGCCTTATTTTGGGAGAGACTTGGACACTGATTTTCAGCATTCAATCAATATATATGAGGAGTTATGCAGGAAACTACAGAAGGACATGCACATATCAAATAACAGATACAGAGATATAGATGACGCCAGCAGTTCTTCTGCAACACATTCGTCTTCTCAGCCACATACTGTAGGATTTGACGCAGGTCCATCGTCTATACCAGATGTCAGTCCATACAGTTACCCATATGGCACACCAGCTCCGTACTCTTATCAGGAAGCCATGTTCAGTTCATTTCAGTCATGACAGGCAGTAGGTTCTCCTATGTATCCTCACCCACCGCCTCTTTGTAGATGCACGCTACCCCATTGTCCCCCCTTGGGACCACCACAGATAGGCGATGTTACACCCTGATGATCTGAGGACCACACCGGTTTGGAGCGAAGTGCGGCATCAAGCACCATTTGCGAGTCACCGCGCGCATATACTCAAGTGACGCATTCCACCGCGTGCCGTTAGATGTCCTCAGTTGTCATCTGTAGTTGTAGATCATCTGATAGCTTGATGTATCGCTCGTCATTGTTTTATATTTTCTATGTACCGCATATCGGGACACCGCTTTCTATATTATATATTTCCGCTTAAGTAAATTGCATTCTTTCCGGTTTATCTATGTTACCGCTTATCTTATTGGTATTGGAATCGACTTTAGAAATTTTGGAGAAGTAGATAATGGCTATGAATTTATCATGCTTGTAAACTTTTTTTTGCAAATTATGTAATGATCCATCCACTATTGTTATTTTGAATCCATATTTTTCACAAAAACTGCTACGCAACGGTCCAAAATCACATCTCTATGTCAACATGAATGTCGTGGGGAATTTTGTGCCAATTCCAACAATACCAAGCTCGCTAAATTCTGAAAATAGATGACCGTTGGTGGTCGCACTATTTAAAACTGCACCACAGATTTTTCAAACTTTGGCCAAATTTGCTATGCAAGGAGCCACAATCGTATTTTGGGTCAACATAAAAGTCTGGAGAATTTCGTGTCGATTCCAATGATAGTAAGCTCACTAAATTCTGACAACAGACGACTCCGGTTCGTCCAAAATACCGCGGCTGGTCGCAATATTCAAAATTGCGCCCCAGCTTTTGAATAGAAAAAGCGAAATCTGCTATGAAAGAAGACACAATCGTATTTTTTTGTCAACATGAAAGTCGTGGGGAATTTTGTGCCGATTTCAACGATACTAAGCTCGCTGAATTCCGACAACGGACGATTTTGATACGATCAAAATACCGTGGCTAGTTCAAATTTTTTTTTTTTAAAAAAATTTGTCAATCCTTTAACGGATTTTAAAATTTTTTTTCCGCCTAATCTGCTAATTAAGATTTTAATCATGCTTATTTTAAAAATTTAGCCAATTCATAATCATGATTGCCACATGCAGGTGGATCACCTTTTAAACGGAACGGATACTTAATGTTTGGGAGGCTTCCACAAGACGATGAGAAGCTTATTTTGCCATGGCTAATATTAATTTCCATGTAAGAGAGGAAAAACAAATAGCTAAACAATTTGAATGGCGATAGCATAATATGGCTTCCCATGTTTTTCCCTCTTTCAAGTTCGGAGGATTCTCGGTCTTTTAAACCATTGAATGGCTTTATAATATGATTGGATTTTATAAAGCGAGAAAAAAAAGAGAAAAATTGAACTAAAAACCGTTTTTGACCTATAAATTTACTGACTTACATAATTGGTTAAAAAAATTTCTTTTAATTACAAGAAAAAATAACGTAGTGGTTGATTGACTTTGAATGGTTTTATAATATGATGGGATTTTATAAAGCTAGAAAATTAGAGAAAATTTGAACTAAAAATCGTTGTTAACCTATAAATTTACATACTTCTAATTGGTCGAAATTTTTTCTTTTAATTGCAAGAAAAAACAACGTAGTGGTTGATTGACTTTGAAGAGCCAAGCTTGAACTTGCTTCGAAGAAAAGAAATTTGATCCCCTCGAAAGGACAATGAGCAATTGCTCATCAATGAAGATATGACTGAACTTTATGCATATGAGAGTCAATAAAAATAAAAAAAATAAAATATAATCATGTTCAAAAATCAAATATGAATGAATCATGAAAAGCATGATAACAAATCATATGTATATAAACAAACTATATATATTACAAAAAAATTTGAATCATAATACGAGGAATAAACATCTAAAACTAATTGAAAGCTTCATTACCCAAAAAAACTCAAATTAAGATTTCAACATAAATATAAATCCTAAGATATACAATCATAGATTGAACTCCAAATAGAAAAATAAGTATGAGATCACAAATTCATCGTCTTATAGTAATGCTCGTAGAAGGAGATATGATTTAAGCACATGCATACACATATTTATATATCCCAAATTTGGGCCCTATAATAAACTAAGCTACCACTAACAATCCGTATTCGCGATGATAGAATTTCCATTACAGACTACCCATCAATAATTCATTATTTTCAATTTGTTAAAGGAAGCATCGAACGGCTTTACAAAACAACTTAAACATGAAACTTTAATCATCTAATAAGAGTAATCTACTGAGGCGAGAAGTAAATATAAGGGAAAGTGAAAAATAATAATAATAATAATAATAATAATAATAATAATAATAATAATAGTATTAATAATAATGATGATGATGATGATTATTATTATTATTTATTAGTGCTAGTTATTTCAAATTTAATGTAGTCGTTAGATTCTATTTTTAAACTTGACCGAGTCGAGAATAATTTTGAAGTTGGTAGAAATCTTTAATTTTTTTATTATAAGTTTTACCTGAAGATTATAGTTAATTTGACTCATTATAGGAATGCTTGCCACGATTTTTTGCTTTAAATTGGATGAAAATTTAGCATAGATGTTTGATTGACTTCTAGACAGCCATTCAAGTTTTCCCCTTGGACTGATATGGCTCATCAAAAGAGATATGCCTACGATCGAAACAATGATAATAATAATTCTCAGTGTTAATTTCTTCTTCATATTCTGCCAAAAGAGAAAAAAAAAACTTTCTTCTTCATTAGTTATTATGCAAATTATGATCAATATTATTAAGCGAACTTTCAAAATACAATGCAATATGAAAATTTTATATAATCATTTCCTGGTGTTACATAGACTTGTCCATTTAATCTCAGATAACAGTAAATTAATGTTTATAAACACTATCACATATAAAAGAAATCTTTCAATAAGAAGATATTGTGTTCTAGATAATCCTACATTTCTTATGGCCAGTTTGGATTGATTTTATTAAGTGTTTTTTATTCTATTATTAAAATATATTGATATCATAAAATTTTAAATTTTTTAATTTTTATTTTCAAAAATATTCAAAAGAGCTTTTTAGTGCTTCGAGTGTTTTTAAAAATAGCAATCACTATTGGTCACCCATAGTGACGAAATGCTGCCCAGTGCCAGTTATTGTGTGTTGACCTCAGTCTTAGTGAGATTAACTTCTACTTTCCTTCTTTGCTCTTAAGATCCTATCTTAGCAATAGGACTTCCTTAGTTAAAGTCTTAGGACAATCCTAATGACTAAGAAACCAAGTCTTAGGGTTTAGCCATATATAACCTAAATAGGCAAAATGACACATAAGCACCTACAATAAAAAACCAAACCATAGCAAATGAAGTCTAGAAATAAATCTAATAGAATGAAAATAGGACATAATCGATTTGAGATCTGATTGAGCTAATTGACCATTTAACCCAATCTAGCATATCTGGCCAATATAGATCTCCTTCACCCAAAATTAAATCAAATCAAAATTGATTCAAACAAAATCAACCCTATAATTCTCAAACTATCACTCAAACCCAATTGAAGATTGATTAGAGTCCAATTTGGTCAATGAGTCATTTTTTCCAACTTAACCCAATTGGGTCTTAATGAGACCCAAATTCAAAATAAACTTAAAATAACTAAAATTAAAAATCCCAATTATTTCAAATCAATAACTAAACAAAATTAAAGCCTAATTAGGACCCAATTTCATTAAATGGTCATCTTAACCCAAGTTGACCCAATTGAACCTTATAATATCAAAACTAAATTAAACCTAAAACAAACCAAATTGGATCCTTCTAAAGCTTGATAATCAATATGTAAACTTAACTAAACATAATTCATGCTCACTTGAAGTCTAATTTGGCTAATTGAGTCACTTAACCAGATTAACCTAATTGAAACACATTAAACCAAATTCAAATTTATCCTAAATTAGACTCAAACAATAATTCCAAATCATCAATAATATTTTTTAGACTCAAACAATAATTCCAAATCATCAATAATATTTATTAGACTCAACCTAATAACCTTTTGAGCCAATTTGGCTACTATGGTTCATTGACCTAAATGGGTCACCATAAGCCAAAACCAAACAAATATAATACAAATCTAGCTAAACTTTTTGGGCTCTTCCTTGGGTCACTAAGGTCCTGGCTAAGTGGACTTGGCCCAATGTGAATCTTATTTGGATTGAATTGAAGTGAACAAATCCCCTAAAGACCACAAAAATGAAGACAACCACTAATTAGCAAAGTCCTCCATTCCCCTTGGCTCGGGCATCCATAAAAAATATTATTTATCCTTAGTCGACATGACCCAACATGCCCAAAGTTGCATAAAGTGAACATTAACCCAAATCGAGAGAACCCACCTAAAGCCAAATTCACTCACCATGAGTTGTTCACTTCACATCTCTGCTAATATTTGGTTTGTTAATACAAGAGCTTATGAGGCCAATTCCACCAAATTTGGGCAAAAAAATAATAATAATATATAAATATAATTGTGTGACTCCTAGTGGCTGAACCAACCAAAAAGCTAGTTCACATATGCTGGGTAGCTCTTTTTTAATTAAAAGTACTTTAATCTCTAATTTTCTCACCTCAACATTATCAACAGTTCCACTTCATACGACTCGATGGATCCTACAACTTAAGAAACATTGTGTTCTTTTAAAGCTAATAGGAAACACTCTCACTCCAAAAACACAACCCACTAAAGAAAGAACTCTCCATTACAAGAGGTTTCACTAAACCTAAGCACCCAAACCAAGCTTTCCCCATCCATTCGAATCTTCTTATGCTTGAAAATAATTGGATTCTGATGGTAAGCGATGGTGATTTGGTCTTGAGATCAATTAGCGAAGAAGAACGAGAGAAGGTTCTCAATTGAGTTTTGTTTCTTCGAATGAAAGCGACCTAACATGTAAAGTCTATTAGACATTGGATCTAGTGATCTAATCACTTAGAAGATTTTCTAAGACTTAATTGTTTATCCCATTGCATTCATATTTGATATATCCTCAGAAAATTAATCTGATCAAGCACGAATCTCAAAGCATTTTCAGAAATGCTTCGATCTAATCACCGATTTCAGCAAGCTTACAAATAAAGCGACCGTCGATGAGACGAACATAGCAACATCAAGTTGATCCGATCCAGCTCAATCGACTCGATTATCGAGCATGAAAATGGATCCTAATCCGCCAAATGGTCACCAAACCGAATATTTATAGTCGATGCCCCAAGACGAATCCAACGAATCCAAGATCACCCAATTCCGACATCATTAAGGCACCCAGATCATCAAAATACACCGTCTGATCGAGGGGATCGCACTGGGCCGTCCGATGGGAGTGGTTGGAGTTTTCCATGAATTTACAAGGCCTGCCACTCCCAAAAAACTATAAATAGAGCCTCATTCTCACCTTAGAGGGGACCGGAATCTGATTTGAAGACCAGAGAGCTCTGAGAACCACCAGTCGACCTTGACGCCGACGATCTATCACCACTAGTGCCACCACCAGTAGTGCCTGAAGATCAGGAGCTCACCCTTAGGAGATCGCCCCCAGGGGACTAGAAAAGACCAGTTGCCGCTCCTTTCTCCTGAAGATCAAGAGGTTGCTCCCAGAAGATCAGTTCCTACCGCTTTTTGGGAAACTTCTCCCTTGAGTTGGAGTTGACCGATATTGTCTTTTTCTACACTCGGAATATTGATTCCTCAGAAACACCTTCTTCTCCAACTAATGAGAAGCAAGGACCTCAGATCTTTTGAACACATAGTGAAAGTTCTGGGCATGGCCCCTGGTTTTTCCCTTAACGGGTTTTCCACGTATAACCCCGTGTTCATATCCGCCAGTGTGTTGTTTGAATGACGAAGATCTCGCATCTACCGGAATAAAATTCTCTAGCACGCAACAGTTTGGCGCCATCTGTGGGATTAAACAGTTCCCCCATTGCTCTCCAATATGGTTAGTAAACGGGGTTTGCGCTCCAACGCTCCTCATTCTCAGGATCAAGGATGCCGAGTCTCCAACACCTCTACATACAGACTTCTCCCGAGGGTCCGCCGCCCTCTTTAGAAGATCGCATTCAAAGGATGGAGGATTCCCGAACCAAATTCTTCGACTCGCGAGAGGACCGCAAAACGCTCCAACACGCCTGAAGAGCCACAAGTTCCGCACCTTTAGATGATTTTCCCGAGAATGATTTGATCAACAAGTAGAGAACCCTTGGCACCACATCCAGATGTCGAACTTCGATACCGCTCTACTCACCACATCGGCCTCGACGGTGAAAGTCCACGCCACCTTATACTGCGATGAACTACGACGACCGGTGTGAAGAGTTCTAAACAATCAATGATCCATTCTCCCGCCGCCTCTTCCAAAACTTCGCCCCGCCAGAGATCATCTCGCAATACCCGATTCGACGATTCAAGCTTCCCAAAGATGGACCCTTACGATGGCACAACCGATCCAGACGAGCATCGATCACTTTCGAACGATCATGCACATTCAAGATGCAAATGACTGTCTTGTGTCGTATTCCCGACTCTCAAAGGACAGCTCGCATTGGTTCTATTCGCCGCTAAGGGGTCCGTCTGATCATTTGGAGAGCTCGCCAGATTTTTTGTAAAACAGTTCCTGGAGAACAAGAGAATCATCAGGGATTCATCACATCTCTCCGGAATCCGCCAGAACGATGGAGAGTCCCTCAAAGAATACTTCCAGAGGTTCTCCTTAGAAGCTCGCCAAATACCTGGAGTAAACTCTGAACTATTAAGAGGAGTTTTTCTTGGAGGGCTCCGTCCAGGGCCTTTTTACTCATCACTCATGCGGGACACGGTCCGGTCATATGCCGACTTAGTTCATCGTGTGGAAGCACAAATCTTACCGATGAGGCTATTAATGCACATCGCGAAAAATTTGGATAATCTGCAAGCACCCCAAGGAACACAGACTGACAGTCCCATCAAAATAAGAAATCGAAAGGCCCATTCAACAAGGATATCCACGTCAATTGGAAAAGAATCAATCGACTCATACGAACATACCCCCAACTGGGGGGCAACTCTTAATCTCAAAAGATAAGCAAGTCAGCAACTCCAACGAAAAGGCAAAGATCAATGGTCAACTCTGGCTACAAGCTCATACCAATATTCGACCTCTTCCATACAGGTTAACGTCATCGAGTAAACACTCTGACAAACAACCCAAGATAGGTCAAAACGTCCTTGGTGGACTTCCCGCGACCTCTTCCATACGCAACATCATCGAGTAAACACTCGACAAACAACCGGATAGGTCAAAACGCCCCTCGGTGGACTTCTGACCTCTTCCATACAGTTAACGCCATCGAGCAAAAGCTCGACAAACAACCCAGAAAGGTCAAAAGTCCTTGGTGGACTTCCCCTCTTCCATAGTGTTAGCGCCGAATAATAATATTCCGACCAATAACCTAGGAAAGGTCAAAACTTTGTACCTACTCCACACAGGTTAGCGTCATCGAGCAAACACTCTGATAAACAACCTCGGATGGGTCAAAATCCTCAGCGGATTCAATTCAACCTCTTCCACACAAGTTAACATCATCGAGTCACACTCTGACAAACAACCTTGGATAGGTCAAAACTTTGTACCTACTCCACACAGGTTAGCGTCATCGAGCAAACACTCGATAAACAACCTGGATGGGTCAAAATCCTCGCCGATTCAATTCAACCTTTCCACATGTTAACATCATCGAAGTCACACCGACAAACAACCTTGGATAGGTCAAAACTTTGTACCTACTCCACACGTTAGCCATCGAAAGCAAACACTGATAAAATCACGGATTCAATTCAACCTCTTCCATACTGTTAATGTCATCGAGTCACGCTCGACAAACAACCTCGATAGGTCAAAATCCTTAGGATTCAACTCGACCTCTTCCATAGTTAACGCCATCGAAGTCACGCTCGACAAACAACCTCGATAGGTCAAAATCCTCGGATTCAATTCAACCTCTTCTATTAACGCCATCGGGTAACACTCGACAAACAACCTCGGATAGGTCAAAATCCACGGATTCAATTCGACCTCTTCCATAGTTAACGCCATCGTAACACTCGACAAACAACCTCGGATAGTCAAAATCTCGCCGGATTCAATTCGACCTCTTCCATAGTTAACGCCATCGGTAACACTCGACAAACAACCTCGGATAAGTCAAAATCTCAGCGGATTCAATTCAACCTCTTCCACACAGGTTAACGTCATCAAGTCACACTCTGATAAACAACCTCGGATAGGTCAAAGATCTCCGTCGGCCGCCGTCTACCGACGCCAGTCGCCACCGTCGACTACCGTCGCCAGTTGCCGCTGCCGACCACCCCCGTCGGCCGCCAACCATTAGCCGATCACCGCCACCATCTATCCCATCGCCATTATCGCCGACAATTTTTTGGTCACTAATTATCGTTACCGGCTATCCGCTGATTACCGGATTTCTGCCGCTAATTATCGACCATACGCTAATTGTTACCACCTCTTGCCGCAACTATCGTTGCTGATTACTGGCTGACATCTTGCCATTATCGCCGACTATCGTTTATTATCTCGCTGATTACTGACGCGCATTGCTGATTCGCCATTGGCTGCTGACCACGCCGGCCGCTAACCATCAGAAGCCATTATCGAAGCTGGTTACTTGCCGATTACTACTACACCTTCGGGTTACTTCATTTCGCCGGCACAAACCATTGCGCATCGCCGGTACCACCATCATTGGTCATCCCGCCAACTACGACGTGCCGCCGCCACCGTCGCCGGTCATTGCCGGCCACTCACCGACTACCATCGCGCCTCTACCGACCATCACCGGCAACTCGTACGATCGTGATAAAATTATTCCAAGGAGAGTGCCCAAACTCCCACCGTGGGAGGGCTATGCACTCGGGTGGAGATGAGAGGTAGAGGTTGATCCAAGAAGTGCCCAAACTCCCACTAGGGGGAGGGCTATGCACTCTGGCTCGGGGGTAGAGGTGGATCCAAAAAGAGTGCCCAAACTCCCACCAGGGGGAGGGCTATGCACTCTAAGAGGAGAAGAGGAGATGAGAAAAGTGTGCCTTTCCTCTTACCTGTGGGGTTTTCATAGACCCCTTTAGGGGCAAAAGAAAACCACCCAAAACCACTGAAACAAATCAAACCGCAACCGCATTATTTGGGCCTGCTCGCCCGCTTAGCGGCCCGCTGGCTGTTCATGGAAATCGCGGTCACTGTCGTGACTGCCCCCATGAAACCAGAAGCTCGCCGAACGCCGACTCGGCGATCAGGTTCGCCGAACCAACCTCGGCCGCGAATCAGTTCGCGAAACGCCGACTGGCGACCGCCGCTATTAACCGCTGCCATGGCGCGAACCGCTTACCACGGTCAGAACCGCTTCCGGCCCACGCTATTCGTCATGATCAGCCGCCATAGACTTCAAGGCGACTCCAATTCCTCATGATTCACCCGCTTCCCGACCATCGCGTTCGCCATACCTCCTCCTCGTGTGCTGGCGTACAAGAACCAGTCGCTATGACGCAGAATGCGCCGCTTAGCGCTCCATAGGCCATGCGCGCGAAGCTCTGCTCGCACCGGATGGATCCAGAATCTCAAATCTCGCACTACAAGATACCTACACGCATTTGCGCCTCGCAACAGCTTCCCGAAGTTATAATCTTGTACTCTATGAAGATTTGTTCTCTCAAATGCTTGATGGACTCTCAAATTTCATTGAAGAATTTGCTATTTTCAAGTATTTGACATATATTTTTGGATGATCGAGATAATGTCACCCAAAATAAAGTAACCGATACATCCTCTAAAATTAATCGATCAAGCACGAATCTCAAAGCATTTTCAAATGCTTCGATCTAATCACCGATTTCAAAGTTATCAACCGACCGTCTCGATGAGATGAACATAGCAACATCAGCATAGTCCGATCCGAAGCTCGAATCGACGATCAAGCTATCGAGCATGAAAATGGATCCTAATCCAAAATGGTCACCAAACGACATATTTATAGTCGATCGGCTTCGTCAAGACGAATCCAACGAATCCAAGATCACCCAATTCTGACATCATTAAGGCACCTAGATCATCAAAATACACCGTCTGATCGAGGGGATCGCACTGGGCCGTCCGATGGAAGTGGTTGGAGTTTTCCATGAATTTACAAGGCTTGCCACTCCGAAAAAACTATAAATAGAGCCTCATTCTCATCTTAGAGGGGACCAGAATCTGATTTGAAGACCAGAGAGCTCTGAGAACCACCAGTCGACCTTGACGCCGACGATCTATCACCACCGGCCACCAAGAGTGCTCGAAGATCGAAGCTCACCCTGGAGATCGCCTAGAGACTAGAAAAGACGCCGCTCCTTTCTCCTCAAGATCAAGAGGTTGTTCCTAAGATCGCCTACCGCTTTTGGGAAACTTCTCCTTGAGTTGGAATTGACCGATATTTTTTTCTACACTCTAATATTGATTCTCACCAGAAATACCTTCTTCTCCCAACTAACGAGCAAGGACCTGTATTGAACACATAGTGAAAGTTCTACTGATCAGCAAGGCCCCATGGTTTTTTCCCTTAACGGGTTTTCCACGTATAACCCTGTGTTCATATCCCCTGCTTGTGTGTTGGATAATTTTTGGGCTACGACGAAGATCTCGCATCTACCGGAATAAAATTCTCTAGCACGCAACAATATTTATAATCTTTTATAATATCTTAGATTCAAAGAATCAAATTTTGTTCCCTTGATGTAGTATGGAATCAAAGGATGGTCATCATTCTTTTAATTGAGGTTAAAGATGATGCGCTGACTGTCCATTTTACTTGATTTAAACTCATAGGGAGGGTTTTGTAAAGATTAATCAAATTTTAAAAATTAACCATAAAAAATACATACTAAAAAAAAAATACAAATAACACATCTTCGGAATCAACATTTAGAGAGCAACCCAAAGGACCCAAAAGCCTCAATGTTTGTTAGATAATTTAGAAGTAATTAAGGTTTAATTAAAAAATCTACTTTTGAAATTAAACTTAAAATATAAATCCAAATAAGTTGAAATATTTATGGCATCTTCCTAATTTCATTTTCTACCAATGGTAAGACTTCTGTGACAATTGGATAAATGGGCGATAAGTTACTAATTTTTGAACTCAAAATTGAAGAAGTTACTTAATAATTAATTTTAAACTGTAAAAGTCAATATAAAATTATCTTAAAAAATGTCTACATTTTATTAACATAGAGGAATTTACTAAAAATGATTAAGCCCTATAGTCTAAAGTTAATCACGAAACCTTAATTTGAAATTAATTAATCCTAATTAATTATTTTAATTAATTAGATATTCAAAAAATTATAATAATTTATGTAAAAGGTTAAAAAATATGAATGATAATCTTTGCGCTCAACTAGTAGGAATCCTATGGGAACAAAAGCCTCAATCTATATTAGCCATTTTGAGAGTAATTAGAGCCTTATAAATTTTAAATAGTGTAATTAATCATAAAATATTAGTACAGATATTTTGAAAATTTAAGGGTATATTTTTGCATGTTATAATTTTTTTTTTTGAAAAATTTGAGGGCATAAGCCCAATGTATTCCAAAATGTAAAGTATCAAGTACAGGTGGATAACAGGAAAAGAAGACTATAAGAAGTAAAAAAAAAACAGATTACACAACAAACTAAGACAGCCTACTCACAGATAACAAGAACAAAACTACACAGCAAAATTAGACTGCCTTAACTATGTAGCAGTAAACCCAAAAACAATGGACTTGGGATTGTAATTCGACTGCTGCAGGCCCCATCTGCCATCCGACGGATCACAGAACAAAAACCATTTGGAATGGGAAGACATCCACAAGAAAACCGGTTGCAAATGCTAAAACCGCAAGAACAAAAAAACCATAAGCATGAAGCACATCAAGTCCATTTCAAAACCATATTTCCTGTGTAAACCCAAGTAAAACCCATTTAGAATGGGTAGACTTCCACAGCAAAAAAATTGGTTGCAATCCACCAGACAACTGCAACAGGAATAAACACCATTAGCATGAAGCACATCAAGTCCATTACAGACCATATCAGGCCAGTCCTCTCTGTCAAAAAAGAAAGACAAGGTATTTTTTTTTTCATCCAGAACAACCCATACACCACACTTCTTATACAACCAGCCAAGGACATCAAGCCATAAGATAAAGCCAATCCAATCCAATGTCTGAAGCCAATACCAACACCAGCAATCCAGAAAAAAGACTCCAACCCGTATGTGAATCAAACAAAAACCAGAGGGAAGGAAGCATCCCTCCCTGTAAACAGCACAAAACAAAAACTCCAACCCATATAGGAAGCAAACTATAACCAGAAGGAGGGAAGTATCTCTCTGTATAAACAGCACAAACAGAACTGCACACACAATCTCCCATCATAATGTAAGGCTGTATTTATAAAAATAAAAAACTGGACTCAGACTTTGATAAAAAACCATAAAAAAAACCATCTCGAAGCACGGATGAACAGCGGCACCAATCACAGCCTCCGTTGGTGGTGAAGTAACTCCATCCAAGGTTCTGTAATGAGCATGTCAGAAATATTTGAATACCCTTGGGTAAACATAAGTATCATCATCGTCCAGATTGCATGATACCGGCCACCATGCCCATAGGGTCCCGAATATGATCGTGATAGCAAAGATAGAACGCGTGAAATAATCGAATGGAATAGTAGGGATTAGGGGATCCTATTCCTCCAACTTAAGATGATTTGCATAACACTTGCTGGCCAGGACTCATTAACCTTCCATCTTGCTATTTTGAAGGCAATTCTATCTTTAATATGATCAAGTAAGTCAGTGAGAGGAGAAACAGTGTGAGTTATAAGCCTTTTATTTCTTTCTCTCCAAATACAAGAGACCAAAACAAAGTGGGAAAGAAAGTGAATTCTTTTGTCGATTTTATGCACATTTGGTTCTAAACTATTTAGAACTTGTTGCAAGGTAGATTGCATTAAAAAGAAATTGCCATTGGGTAAAATACTTCTAATCAGATGCATCAAAAATGGACATTCAAAGAAGAGATGTGAATGCGTTTCAGAATCATTAAAACAAAACCTGCAAATTGTTTGGATGCCAAGCCCTCATTTAGCAAGCAAATCAGAAGTTTTTAACCCACCAAGATAAGCCATCCAACAATATAAAGCATAATTAACAAAGACAACCGAAAACCGATAGACTTGAACCAATTTACGAAGGTAAGTGCTCAAAGAGAGCTTTGAAATCTATTAGTGGGATTACGCAATAAACCCCAAGTAATCCAGTCATCACCACCAGCAATAGGCTTAGAAACAATAGAAGCATATAACAGTGGATATTCAACAGCAAAGAAGGAAGGAATTCTCCAATTCCCATCAGAAATAAAAGTGCAAAGCTTAGCATTTGTATAAGTATGATGTAGATGGCTGTCATTAGTATCCCTCATGTTCATTATAGATTGATTCCCACACCAAGGATCAGAAAGCAAAGAAAAAGAATGCCCATTTCCTATGTGATAGTTTAATTTATCACAATAGCGATTTGCATACAATTTCATTTCCTTCCACATAGAGGAGACTTTGTGTATAGAGGGATTCCAAATAGAACCATATTTCTGATTACACCATTTCGCAAAGAGAGATTCCAGCTTTAATGTTTTCCACATTGTTTTGATTTTACATAGAGAATTAAGAGAAAAAGTCGAGAGAATGCCTATTCCACCTTTCTCCTTGGGTCGAGATGTTTTATCCCAAGATATAGTAGTAAGTTTGTTTGAAACTCCATTATGATAGAAGAATCTAGAAGTGAGTGAGTAAATTTGCTTTAAAACACCTTTGGGAATGATCATAGATCTAAACCAATAAGATATGAAGTTGTTAACAGATGATCTAAGTAATTGCAATCTTCCTCCAAGAGATAGAAACTTACACTTCCAACCAGCAAGCCATCTTTGCAATTTGTCAAATAAACTAGAGAAGTTCATGAGTTTAGGAGATCCCAAAGTTAGGGGAAGACCCAAATATTTGATGGGGAAAACACTTTGAGTAATATTTAGAATACTACAAAGATTGTCCACCCCCCTTGAACCTTTAGAGAAACAAATGAGGGATTTTTCCAGATTAACAACAAGTCCAGTGTATTTTTTTAATATCTCAAGACAGAATTTCAGGGAGCCCACTGAATGGATATCTACAATTCCAGTCACTAAGAGATCATCAAATAAAAGCAAGTGAGAAATTTGACAAGTTCCAAAGAATCGAGGTCTCAGATATCTAAATAAGTTAACCTCTCTTCAATTAAACAGAAAAGTGTCAATGGCTATGGTAAACAGGAATGGGGATAAAGGACAACCTTGCCTGAGACCAAATTTTGAAGTAAAATAACCTTTGATTTCTCCATTAAGAATGATTGAGAAAGGGATATCAGTGATACATGCTTTCACCCAATTAATAAATCTACAAGGAAACCCAATAGATTTCAGTCTATGTAGAAGAGCATCCCTGTTAATTGAGTCAAAAGCCTTCCTAAGATCAAGTTTGGCTAGAAAAACCCCATGTGATTTGCTATGAAATAACTCATTACAAATTTCAGCCATAGTGATATTATCCGAAATGTCCCTTCCTTTAATAAATGCAGATTGAGTTAATTAAAAGAGGAAGTACTTTCTTCATCCGAAGCAAGAACTTTGGCAATAGCTTTGTAAAAGTGTTGCAAAGAGATATAGGTCTCAGAATGAAATTGAGTTGGAATGTTTAACTTTAGGAATCAAAGTTATCAAGGAATGTTTTGACCTGTGCGGGAGCTTTTGGGTTTTGAAAAAGTGACAAGCTGCATTTAAAAACTGCTAACTTCCCAAGAGGCTGAGAAAAATTTGGAAGTGAAACCATCTGCACCTGGAGCTTTATTCTCACTTATACTAAATAAGGCATCTTTAATTTCTTGATCACTAATATCAGCCTCCAAACTCATGATAGATTCAGTAGAGAGTGAATTGCCAATTGGGATATCCTGCAGAATGAAAGAGTCGGAGGAGTTACTGTTAAAGAGAGCTGAATAGTACCTGCTAAACTCCTCAGCTATGGAATCCTGATCACATAAAACACCATTGTCAGTATGAAGCTCTCTAATCACATTAGAGCTTCTCCTTTCTTGAATGGAAAAGTATAGAAACTTAAGATCGTCATCAGAGGAAGTAAGCCAATGAGCCTTAAGACGCTGTTAACCCATGCATCCTCCATATGAAGTAAAGTAATGTAAGATTCTTTAATAACCTTAGCTTCAGCTAGAAGGAGATCATCAGTTGGATGCCTTTCCAATTTTTCAAGAATATCTTTTTGATTCCATTTTGCTTTTTCAATTTGGAGTTGTAATGGTGATGAGTCTCTCATGGCATCTCTAAGTGCACTCTTAGCCTTGGATAATTTGTTTGCAAGTACAAAGATAGGGTCGCCAACCACAAAGTTCTTCCAAGCATCTTTGATAACTCCTAAGAAATCAGGTGAAAGGGTCCAATAATTTCTGAACATAAACCGATTAACCCGAGCAGTTAAATGGTGCATGAAAATGATGAGAGGAGAGTGATCCGATGAGAGGGGAGGAGGGACTTTATAAAAAGAAGAGGGGAACTTATCCAACCAAGCAGCATTGCAAAAGGCCCTATCAAGTTTACAAAATATAGGATTGTTGGTTTGTTGATTGGACAAGGTATAGAGTAAACCTGTACTCGGGAGCTCGAGAAGTTCACAGTCTTGGACACAGGAAGAGAAGGAGAGGGAATTGGTAAGAGATAGCGGGTTACCACCCATCTTATCTTTATGGGAAAGACCACAGTTAAAATCACCCATCAATAACCAAGGATCCATAATACCAACAGCAATCTCCCTAAGGGAGCTCCAGAGATGGTTACGAGATTGTGAATCATTGTCGGCATAGATACAGGTAAGGAGAAAAGGGGGGTTCCCAATAGAAGAGACGGAGCCGTGAATAAATTGATTAGAAACAGCTAAAGGTTGGAAATTTATACGCTCAGAACACCATTTTATCCAAATTCGGCCACCCACCAACTCAAATTGGAACACGATTCGGAGGAAACATCAAAACTTTCAAAAGAAAAGGGTCACTATAGGATTAATTAATCTTAGTTTCCAGAAGACAAAATAGATCCAACCTGAATTCTTTGATAAGTCGTAACCTGTTTACGGCCTTGAGCAGCTAGGCCTCTCACATTCCAAATACCTAATTTAGGAAGAATCATTGGGAAGGAAAAGAAGAGGGCTTTTTACCCTTTTTTTTTACCTTTTTGATTGGAAACAGTAATAATAGAGGCCTAGCTTTTTACCCTATACCATGGTATCTCCTCCCTCCAGTTGCGACTTTGAAGTCGAGATAGGATTCTTTCCTTTATCCATACCTGTCAACTGATCATATTGCTTGGGAGAGGAGGAGGAAGATCGGGTAGCAACACCAAGCTTTAATGGATCACCAGTGGAATGGCTTCCCTCTAAATATGTATCCTGGGGGGTGGAATGATCTGCCGAAGCCTCAGATTTATCAGCAGGTGAGTGAGAAAGAGTGGGAGGTTGATTGAGATCATCGGAGAGGACTGTTTTTGAGATCACAGGGACCTCCATTGCAGCATTATCATCTTCCATGATTTCGCCTTCTTCTGATAAGGCAGAGAAATTGTTAACAAGAGAAAGTACATTATCTGGTTGGCGACTACGGCTCCTACCCCTGTTCTGGATACGCTTCGCAATCGGCTTTTGAGGTAAGGCTTTATTTGAAGGACAAGAGGTATCACTGTGTGTGAAGGTATTACAGTGAGTGCAAACCGACGGCTTCCAATCGTAGATTATAGGTTGATTGAACTTCTTTCCATTCAAATTGATAGGAATCGAGTCGGGAAGAACGGAGGCAGTGTTAATCTGCACACAGAGACGGGCAAACGTGATCCTAGCTTTAGAAGCCGTTAGGTTGTCGACAGCTAGGGGTATGCCAATTACACTTCCGATCTTCGAGAATCCATTCTCGTTCCAACAGCACAAGGGGAAGTTAGGTAGCTTGATCCATAATGGGATCTCGCCACGGATCATTGGATGGCGAAATCCCAACTCTCGGAATATAAACGCCTACCGTTAAGAAAACAAGGCCCGTGCCTCCACCGCATTGTAATCTTCGATACGTAAATTTGAATAAAAGAAATCCCCTTCAAGTGATAACAATTCAAGATTCCCTTTAAACCGCCATTTTTCTTTACCGCCAACAGATCCATAAACGCCGCCAATAGCATGACCAACTAGAGACAAATTCCACTCGGCCCTCCAACAAATCTTCCTCTAAAAAAGACACTTGAGGAAACGGGTGGAATGAAGGAAAGTGGGAATTCCTTTTCATTTTGAGTAGAATCTTTTTCAGCAATGTCCACTGGATCCCTCCTTGGAAGGCCCAGCAAACGACATTGACGGAGATGAAGAAGAGAGAGGCGGGAAGGAGTGATTAAGAGTACCCATTGCTAGAAAAAAGAAAGAACTAAGGGGGAACCTGACCCCTGGCTAAGAGCCAGAGGTCAGATGGTGAGATG
The DNA here is from genome assembly GCA_021442155.1 of Cymbidium sinense. Classification (NCBI taxonomy): domain Eukaryota; kingdom Viridiplantae; phylum Streptophyta; class Magnoliopsida; order Asparagales; family Orchidaceae; genus Cymbidium; species Cymbidium sinense. The sequence goes on from CM038219.1 coordinate 67,809,847, forward strand.
ATTGGTAGGCAGGAGAGAAATGTTGGATTTTTAGGGAGAAGAAGGAGGAGGAGGAAGGCGCCGGCGTCGAAAAACCACTCAGAAGAAGAAGCCCTAGAACCATATGTCATTTTTGCATGTTATAATCTAACTTTGTAATTTTTTAGATTATTAGGACATTTTTTTATGAGTTATTGCATTGTCAACTCAAAATAGAAAAAAATCACGTTATTAAATTAATTTAAACTTATAAAAAAATTTCGCTTAATGGTATAAATCACTTAAATAAATATAGAGAATCATAATAAAATAATAAATCCAACTAATTTTTATTAAATTCACTGACCACAATAATTAGGCTTAATTAAGCTCATTAATTAATGAATTAACTAATTAGCTTACTCCATATAAATTTTATAAATAACTCAAATTCGGTTCAAAGTAGTTAAAAATTTCATAAATTGTTATAGAGATCAGTTGAGACTCTTGAGAATATTTCCATAAAATTTTGAATGAAAATAAGATTTATTTTATGATTATAATTAATATACACATTAAATAATATTTAAACATATAAAAAATTAATAAATATAAAAAAATAATTTATATCTGTGTTGGGAATGTCGCCCTAAATATAATTGTTATTGAATTAAATAAAATAATATTTTATTTAATGTTTATATGCATGAATCTTTCATTAAAATTTTATGATTATTATTTCCAATTTTAACATTGCACATAAGTGTTATAAGCAAGAGGATAATGTTTAAGAATAATATCCTAAAATGTTCATGGCTAATAAGTTAAAGCTGGGGTCTTTTATTTGATAATTACTAGTATTTTATATAATATGATTATATAGAAAAGGAACACGATTAATTTAAATATTAGATAATTTCATATGTAATATTCAATTTATGTTAGCATGATGATCATATATAAAATGATCTAAATCCTAAAAGATCAATAAACTCCTATTTTTGAAATTATGTTATTTGAATTATTTGGTATAGATTTAAGAGTAATTTCATTGCTTATATTTTGGGAACATTATTAAATAAGTTACTGGGAATGTTAATTTACAAGATGGAATTCATTCAATTTTTTGTCAATTTAGAAAAATAGTTTCCTTAAGTGTTGATTCGATCTTGAATAGTGAAATTATGTCACTTTCTAATCAAAATATAATTTATTATTCAATTGCAAATCAATGGTACTTGAGAAGAAAAATATAATTATAGAGGTCAAAAGAAATATAGCCTAGTTCTAATTATGAATTATTCATAGAGGATCAATTTATATTTAGTGAAAGTATCAATGGACAAATCATATTTCTTGAATAATTTATATCTATAATTTTAAAAATGCAATTTCATATTTTTAGTGGAGTAACATTGGAAATAATAAAATTGATGTGGATGTTAGCATATTTATATATTTTTTGTGATAAGATCACAATATTTTTAATATTTTTAATTTTTTAAAGTCAATTAAGTTTGATAGTTAAATAAATTTAAAAAAAACTAAAAATTTTGAATAAATTTTTTAGCTAAATATTATTAAACTATATCTTAAAATGATATTTGACAACATCAAATGATAATTTTCAAATAAGTTGTTCACATAAACTACAAATTAATTACTTTTTCATTAATTCTTATAATAGTTAATTAATTCATAATAAAATCATTAGGGGCTGTTTGAGATCACTTTTATTTTTTATTTTTTGTTTTATGTTTTTATTTTATTATATTTATGTTTTGTTTCAAAATAAAATATATTTGATGGGTATTGTTATTTTTAAAAATACTCAAAACATGAAAAAGCTATTTTGAGTATTTTTAAAAATAACATAAAAATAAAAACAAAAAAATACAAAACAAAATTGATCCCAAACAGGCCTTATTATAATAGCTTGGTTATGAAAAGATACATATCAAAAGGCTATTATTGAAAAGCTGTGTGTTGTTTGTTGAATATATATATATATATATATATATATATATATATATATATATATATATATATATATATATATATATATATATATATATATATATATATATATATATATATATATATATAATATGTTATAAATTGCATATCTTTGTTTTGTCATGGCTTCTTCTCCTAAAAAAATTCTTGACACCTTAGTTTTCCAATGCCTTATCTAGTGTACTCGGTGAAGAGACATGTGGATGTCTCATTAAAAGATAAGAATTTATGTAAATATACGAGAGAACTCTTCTCACAATCTTAATATACAAAATTTGAATCTTTTAAAAAATTTCTTATGTTATATAATTTGTGAAACTAACTAGTATCAAAACTATGTTTTATTTCAATATATTAATTTAATAAAAGTATATTATTGTTATATTAATATTTTTTGTCATGATTTTAAAGTGTTTAAAATTGTCATGAGCTTCAAATTTTTTTAAAACATGAGATGTTTATAAATATATATTTATAAAATAACGAGTGTGAGAGATTGATATGTCGATATCATTGTAATGATCTCCTTTTTACATTCAACATCATTTATTTTGTGCTTAATTTATATTTATTTTTATTAATTTTATTAAATTTTTCTTGGCTTGAATTTCAAGTTTTCAAAATTTTCCTATTTAAATAGATTAATGTTGAAATTCACCATGCTAAATGTCATTTAAATTAAATAAAAATTCAAATAAATTTATGGCTACATATTTTTATTTGAAATATTTTATTATTTTATTTTATTATTTTTTTGGGCATATACAATATATATATATATATTAGTTTTGTGACGGCTATATCAAAAATTCCTCTCAAACCGAGCCATAGCTAAAGAACTCTTGATTTTAGATTTTTGGAGATTTTTTGGTGTGCTTCGTCTTGCTAAATTCCATTGCTTCTTCAAGAATCTTTTACAAGGAGAGTTTTTCAAGCATTTGGGAAGGTTCATTCCAAAATTCTTTTCAATTGGTTTAATATTTCCAAAGACTTGAGTGAGATCTTCATTTTTCTAGTTTCTCTTTTTGATATTTTATTACAATTGTTCAAATCATTATGTTGATTTAATTGTTATAATCATCTTGATTGAATTTTAATCTTTAGTTTTATTTCTCAATTTGATTAGTTTCAAACTTATAATTTCTTTTCATAGAAATTTCTTTTTTCTGATCCAACCAAACATTGTCATGTTTATCTTTATCATTATGTTTATATTAATTCTCACCATCTAAATATTAGCATCATTGGAGAAAGCTCTCTTGATTCACCTTTACTTTCACATTGTAATTTTATTTGAATTATTTGAATGTACATCAAATTTTTATTTTGTGAAAATTATTGAGAAATCTTGCAGAAAAATATTTGGTGATTACTTGTAGGGAATATTTTGATTTGCTGAAAATTTTATTTCTCCTACAAAAAATCAATTGTGTACCAAAAATTCCTTAATCTATGGTTTATTTGAAAATTCCTTTATCATTAGAACCTTTTTGAAGTTTCATTTTAAGTGGAATCAAAGTTTATTATTGTTGAAAATAATCTAATTTTGCTGAAATTATTTCTTTTATTACAAAACATTTGGTTTGCTAAATATCATTTCACTATAGCATTATTTGAAACCCCCCATCATCATTTGAATCACATTGGAGCATAAATTTGTTTTGGATAAAAGTGTATTTATTTTAAATTATTTGCAATTTGCTGAATTTATTGAAGTTATTATAAAATTTATTAATTTGTTAAGCTTTAAGTCTTATAATTTGTATTTGATCTTGTGCCCATTAATCATTGCATTCTAGACTTTAACTCTTGCTTAAATCTAATTTACAGCTTATAAAATTCATTTTATTTTTCTATCTCTATTGTTTCATACTTAAAGAAAAATTATTTTAGTAGCAAATTATTGGTTCTTACTTTTCTACATTGAAACTAGTTAAATTATTCTAGAAAATAAATTCTATATTAGCTCAAATTAGTTTATTGAAAAATAGACACTTGCATATTAATTTCAAAATAACTTTTATATTAGTCTATTGTTTGCATTAAGCTAAACAATATTTACTAATTAATTTTTGAAAGATAAAATTACTATTTATCATTAAAATTTTTTGTGAGCCATTTACTTTGTTAAATTTATTGCAAGTTGATAATTTATAAGGTGGTCATTTTATTTTTGTAAGATCACCATATTATTTGGGGTAAATTATATTAATTTTGTATTTATTCTAATCTTTCTTCGTGCTTAACATTATTTTTGATTGGGATTATACTTGTCCCATTATAGGAGAGTACAAGGTTTTATTGGAGTTTTACTGGCTTCATTGTTGGAGAGTATAGTTGTAATCTATATTTGTTGGGACAGTGGATTCCTAGCCATGTTGAATTAGGCATAGATGTAGGCCTATTTTTGGGTTTTTGGGCAAATCACATAAATAATCTTGCGGTTGTTGTCTCTCTTTTCTTCTTTGTATTTTTTTGTGTATTGCAATTATTGTTTATTTATAACTAATTTAAATAAAATTTAAATTTTTAATTTTGTAAAATTTTTAAACACCCAATTCACCACACTCTTGGGTGTCGTAGTCACTCTCAATTGGTATCATAGCCTAAGCTTTTTTATTGGCTTAACATCCAAGAGTAGGTCATTTTTCACTATGGCATAGGATTTTCCTAAGGGTTCACTACTTGAGTGACAATCGATTATTAGAAGAATAGAATTAGTACTTTCTTAAGAGGTCAAGATGCATGTACATGGTATATATTGACACTCCAATATCCTACACCCATATTTGAAGTAAATGACATTAAAGTAAAAAAAAACTTTTGTGGAATGAACAGTAGCTGAAATAGAACCTGATGAATTAAATGCTAAAGCTTACATTACATTATGCTTTATTGCCTGATGATTAGAGGAGATTTTCTATGTTGAGTACAACAAAAGAGATTTGGGACAGGCAGATTGTTACTTATGAAAGAACTAGCGAGGTAAAAGATGCACATAATTATAGACTAGTTCATAAATATGAATTATTTTGTATGCTTCCAAAAGAATCCATATCTAACATGTATACTAGATTCATGATAATCATAAACATATTGCATTATCTTAGAAGAACATATAAAAATCAAGACCTAGTATATAAAAGATTAAGATGTCTTCCGAAAGAATGGGATACTAAATTTACTACAATCAGTGAAGCTAAAGACTTAACTTCATTTCTACTTAAGAAACTTCTTGGTTCTCTTATAGCACATGAATAGGTACTTTGTAAAAGAGAGCTAAATGAAAGCGCTCAAAAGAAAGAGAAAAAAAAAACAATATCCTTGCAGGTAGATGATGTTATTGATGGCACGACTTCTTCTTTGGAAGTGGATAGTGATGGCGTGGAAATGCTTTCAAAGAGACTTGGAAACCTACTCAAAAAGAAGAACCAAAAGTATGGAAAATCCAAATTTCATAGATTACATACTAAAACATTTTCAGCAGGTGATGAGATTATTTGCTACCACAATAAAATCCCTGGACATTTTTAAGGAGAGTGTCTAGAGCTTAGTAATGACAATAAAAAGAAAGAGAAGGATCATAAAATGAAGAAGGATAAAGAAAGAAGAAGTTTTATAGGAAGAATAAGAAGGCACTTTCGATAAATCTAGATTCATATAATACAAGTGTCAGCTTAATGGAAGAGGAGATCAAGCTATGCTTAATGGCTACTGGAGAGATCAGTTCAAACCTTTCTGAGGTATGTGATGATATTTCATATGATGAATTGAATGATATTGATAATGAACTGGCTCATGAATATAGAAAAATAAAAAAAAAATGAAACCTTTGAAAGAGAGCACAAGAACCTAAACATGCATTTTTCTAGCTTGAAAATTGAAAGTGATGAGCTTAAGAGTAAGAAAAAAATCTTTAGTAGAACATTCTATGCTTATTATGAAATTATAAATAGAAGATATTATTTTAAAAGTTAGATTGAATCTACACATGTCACATGTTCAAGCATCTCATAATAGAATGCATGGAAAAGGACAAAGCTCATTCATACGTGCATCACATCAAACACATAAGTTTAAGCCACATGCAAATACAAATGTTTAGTGTCATTGTTGTGGAAAGAAAGGTCATATTTCTTTTGATTGTTATGCAAATCAATTAAAATCTTATGCATGATCATCTTTCATTTGGGTACCAAAAAGTGCTAATTATACACTCACTACTCAACATAAAGCTTTTGTTTCTTCTATAGAATGTGGAACCAAACATGTTGACATTTGATTTTCTCTTGTAGGAATACCTTCAAAGAAAAATCAAAGAAGGCATGTGTTACTTGAATATTAATCAAGGCATATGATAGAACATAGGAAAACGTTCACAACACTAAAACTAAATGATGGTAGATTCCCTTTTTATAAAGATAATACCAAGAAAACATTATCGATACTGGATCTCTATATAAGAATTCAATAACTTTATATAGAGTTTTTTTATAGAAGGAGTGAAGCATAATTTAATTTCCATTTGTCAATTATGAGATAAAGGCTTAAATGTGTCATTTCATGCATCTTATTGTCTTATTAAAAATGATGAAAATATTGTATTACTAGGACATAGATTTAAAAATATATATTTGCTTAATTTTGATAGTCCTTGTGATGTGAACTTGAATTTACTTTATTTTAAAACCACTCATGATGATGTTTGGCTATTTCATAAGAGAGTATAAATATTAACATGCCACAGTTAATAAAATTATAAAACTTGATTTGATTGTTGATTTTCCTAAATTAAATTTTCATTCTAAGTACATATGTGATGCATGTATTCATGGTAAGCATCCAAAAAATTCTTTTAAAAGAAAAATATTGTATCCACATCTAGACCATTAGAGTTATTAAACATGGATTTGCTTGGTCCTATTAGCACTAATAGTTTAGGTGGAGAGAATTATGGATTTTTGATTATTGAAAATTTCTCTAGATATATTTGATTTTTATTCTTAGCTAAAAGAGATGATGAATTTGAGAATTTTAGGAAGTTTGCAAAATACATTCAAATAAAATAGGAATATTTGATTAATAAGATTCAAATTGATCATGGTGGAGAATTTAAAAATAAATTATTTGAAGATTAAAGTGATGAACATGTAATTAGACAAAATTTTTTGCTCCTAGAACTCCCCAAAAAAATTGAGTGGTTGAATGAAAAATAGAGTATTAATTGAATTAAGTAGATCTATGCTTGATGAGTATAAGCTGCCTAAATACTTTGGCTAAAGCTATAAACACTACATGATATGTTTTGAATAAAATTTATTTGAGACCAATATTAAAAAAGATCCTCTATGAATTATTTTTTTTAGAAAGAAGCCTAAAATTAATCATTTTCATGTTTTGGGATACAAATATTTTATCTAGAATAATGAAAAAAAAAATCTTTGAGTAAGTTTGATTGCAAGTCTAATGATGGTTTCTTCTTAAGATATTTTATTTTGGGAAGATCTTATAAAGTTTCTGATGAAAGAAAATTGATTGTAGAAGAATTAGTTCATGTTATTTTTGATGAAAATTTAATTGATCCAATTAGAAATGAAGTGATTGATGAAGAAATAGATGACTTTAAGAAAATGAATTTAAAAGATAAAGTGGATGGTTTATTGCCTAAATAATGGAAATATAATAAAAGTCATCCAAAAAAATTTATTATACGAGATCCCTCTAAAGGTGTTATGACTAGAAGACAAAATAGTGAGCTTGTTAATTATTCTGCATTCTTATCTAAGATTGAACCCAAAAATATAATAGAAGCATAAGAAGATAATTTTTGGATTATTGCAATGGAAGAGGAGCTGAATCAATTTATAAGAAATGATGCTTAGGAATTAGTCCCAAGAACCCAAAATCGAAATGTTATTAGAACTAGATGGGTCATTGCGAATAAGTTAAATGATTCAGGTTGAATTACTAGAAATAATGCTAGGTTAGTTGCACAAAGGTACTCAAAAATTGAAGGTATATACTTTGAAGAGCCCTTTGCACTCATAGAAAGATTAGAGGCCATTAGGTTTCTTCTTTCATATGGTTGCTATAATGATTTTAAACTCTTTAAGATGGATGTCAAAAGTGAATTTCTAAATGATTTTATTGATTAAGTTATTTTTGTAGAGCAACCCCTAGGATTTGAGACCCTTGATTATCTTAATCATGTATATAAATTGAAGAAAACATTACATGATTTGAAATAGGCTTCTCGTGCTCTGTATGACAGGTTAAGTAACTTTTTAATAGCCCATGGATTTATAAAGGGTAGAGTAGATACAATGTTATTCCTTAAAAATATAGGTGATGATTTAATTATAGTACAAGTTTATATAGATAATATATTAATTGGAAGTATCAATGATTCTATATGCCATGAGTTCTCATCTTCGATGTCTAGGGAGTTTAAAATGAGTATGATGTGAGAGATTAACTTTTTCTTAGGTCTTCAAGTGAAGCAATAATAAAATGGAACATTCATTTATCAAACTAAGTACATAAATGAATTGACTGAAAGGCTTATTATGAAGAGATTCAAATTAAGTAAAACCCCCATGAGCCCATTGACTAAATTCGATTTACATGAGTGAGAAAAATCAATTGACTAGAAGCTTTATAGGGTATGGTAGGTTCATTATTATACTTTGCTACTAGTAGGCCTGACACTATTTTGTTGTTTGCTTATGTGCTCATTTTTAGACTAATCCTAAAGAATCTCATTTAATAGCATTTAAGTGTATTTTTCATTATTTGATAAGAACATTTAGGGTAGGCTTGTGGTATCCTAAAAATTCTTTGTCTTGTAATTTTGTTGCTTTTTCTGATGTTAACTCTGCAAGATGCAAAGTAGATAGGAAAGTATATCAAACGCATGTCAATTTTTAGGATCATCACTTGTGTTGTGGTCCTTTAAAAAATAAAACTCTGTGACTTTATCCACTTTTTGAGGTTAAGTACATAGCTACTAGTAATTGTGTTGCTAAGGTTTTTTAGTTAAAGAAATAATTAGAAGACCTTAGAATTAAGCTGGATCACATCCCAATTAAGTGTGACAATACTAGTGCTATCAGTTTAATAAAAATCTTATCCAACACTCACGAACCAAGCAATATAGAAATTAGACACTATTTAATTATGGATCATGTTTTTAATGATGATGTTAATATTGAGTCATTAGTTTTGACTTACAAATTACTGACATTTTTACAAAACTTTTATCAAAAGAATATTTTTGTAGACACATGCTTGGTATGCTAGATCAAAGTGTTTAAACTATTTTATGCATCATTATTTTTCGCTTTTTGATGTTGTCAAAAGGGGGCAAAGTATGTTGGTTTCTCACTTGTTTTACATGCATAGGTTTTGGGGTAGCATATAAATCTTTTTAATGAATTTGATTTGAAAACTTAAATGCAAGGTCACTATGCATCTTCATCTACACACATTACCAACATAGGTTTGTCATCATCAAAAATGGGGAGATTGTTAGCTCCATGATCACATAGACTTCTAATTTGGGTTTTGATGATAACAAACATGTGTAGAATCACTAAATTTTTATTTTGAGATTTTCAAAATAATTATAAGACTCATCAAGACTTGATATACAAGAGAAACTCAACTGCTATTTTTTGATAAGTTCGGTGTGGATTAGAGTCTTGCTTTGTATATCTTGAAATAAAGTTGATAAATAGCTGACCTTAAATAATATTTATCTTTATTTCATAATCACATTAATAATAATTTATTTTCAATAATATGTGAATTATCATTTTACTTAATCATTTGCACAATACTTGATGTATAATAATTTCAATTATAAAATTAACATGCAAAAAATATTTCTATTTATTTTATTGAAAATAAATTTTATAAAACTATAATTTTAACCATTTGATTTTGTGCTTAATTTATATTATTTTTTATTAATTTTATTTTAACTTAAATTTCTAGTATTCATAATTTTCTTATTTAATTAGATTAACGAAATTTCACCTTGGAGGATAAATTATTCACATTAATCATTATGAATGTCATTCTTAATGAAGATTTATATTGATGATAAATATATATATTTTTGAAGCTTCTAATCAGATTAAATTCACGTGAACAGGAAAAACTCTTCAACTCTTAATTCTTGAGTTATATTAGAATGCTAAAGCTTTTGCATATGGACTGGGTGAGAATTTTTCTAGGAATAACTATATTAAGGAAAATGAAATGCTCAATAAAATAAATATATCATTCATTCATTTTAAAAATAATCTATTTCAAATTATCCATAAACATTATATTTTATATTTATAATTATTCTTGAAATTTATTTATTTTTAGATAATGTGAAATAAATGCATAGACCATTTTACATTTATTGTACTAAATTAAGTTCACATCTTATTAAACTATTTCCAAGCTAAAATATATACATTTTCCATTTATTACATGCCAAAATCTAATTATCCTGAAATTATTCCTTATATTAATTTTCTCTCTTATTATCCTAGTTTTGACTCTCCAATTCTATTTTTCATTTTAAACTTTTTTGGCCGAATTTTACATGATTATTTACTAAATAAATTATGTGAGAGTTATTCAAATTCTTTCCATAATTATCTCATATTCTTTCAAATTTAAAAAATTCATCTATTTGAATTATTAATTTTAATTATTTTGAATTTAAATTAAATATTCTCTTGATTACATGTGCAAATTTGAATTTAGCTTTTTTGGAATAGTTGCTGCTGATATTATGCTATTCTAATTGAACTAATTAGAACTAATTTGAGTTTATTTGGGTTAATTCAAATTCAATTAAAATAATCCATGAAATTATCCTCTTTGCTTTTATATAATTTCTATTTTTGTAAACTTCCCATGGCCAACTATAACCTTAGTTGTATTCAAGTTAATCTCATGATGAATATTAATTTATATTCTTCTAAGATCTGATTCATCATCATTTAATTTTAATTGAGTGCAATGAATTAAATTTAATCTATTTTAGTAAACAAACTTGGCCGAATTTTTGAATATTCCTTGGTTTTTATTGAATAAAGTTTGTATGTTATCTCTTTCCTTCCCTCATTCAATCAAGATGAATTGATTGAATATTCCATGATATTGCATTAAATACTAATTGAATCCCATCATGGAATCTTCCTTTTGGCCAACCATATATCATTCTTAATTAATTAATCAAAAGTTGAATTATTTCCTTTTTCACTTGGACAATTAATTATGTCATGACTTGTTTGCTATTAATTCAAATTCTTCTCTCCTCTCTCCCTCTCTTGGCCAACGCACATAAGCAATAACTTCCTAATTATATTAGAGATCAGGCCATATGATGAATTGATTCAATTTAACCTCTTTTCAAATTATTTTTTTCTCCATAATGCCTTGGCTGAATTTTTATCTTGCAAAAGTAAATAGATTTGAATTGAATTTTATTCACTTATCATGTTTATTTCCCTCTTCCTTTCTTTGGACAAAATTCCTCTGATGCAATTTGAATTTAAATTTGATTTTAAATTAAACAAACCTTCCATATTAAATTCCCTCTTATTTCTCCATTTTTTATCTCATGAAAATTATTTTATTTTGATTGGTTTATGTTTAAATTAATTTCAAATAGGTTTTCCTCTTATTTTTACTTCTCTTGGTCGACCCTCATGACCCCTTGGTTTATGATTAAGTTTTCTTGGAAAAATCTCTCTTAGAAAACCCTCTATTGGCCAAATTCTTGCAAAAACTCTTGGAGAACTTTTCTTGGTGAATTAAGTGCTACTTCTTCCATATTCCAATGTATGAGTCAATGGATTGAAGATTACATAAAAGAAGTAGGTGGATTGGTGGAAATGTTTGTTGGATGAATGCTATTAAGTTTCTTTTTAATTTATTTCATTACTCCTCATGTGTGAGACCATAATTTTTTTCTTGGCTAAGACTCTTTGGTATTTGGTCAAATTGATTTGTGATTTACACATCCATTCATACATCTCAAGTTGGTCAAAAGTTTTTTGTGGTTTTGATTAAAGTTTTGTGTTTGCAAACTCTTCTCTTGTCTTTACTTTTACACATGCTAAAGTGAAACTTATGTTATGAAAATTAGTTCATAAAGAACACTTGTAAGTTACAAGTTTTCTTTTCTATTAAGTAATTTCATACTTTGTACAACTGATATCTCTTTTGAAAAGAGTTTTCAAATAGATTTCATGAGATATAAGATTTCATTTTACATTTGATCTTTTGAAAACTCACAGTTACTTTTGTAAAAGTAATTGATCTAGTTTTCAAATCTTTATTGTGCTACATTTCAAATAATTAAAATTAAATCAATTTGATTTCAAGTTATTACATTCACATCAAATTATTTAAAGTTTCATGTGCATCATTTACATACTTCAAGTTTAATCATTGCTTACATATTTGAATATCAATTAAAGTAAGTTATCTTTCTTTTATTTAATTTCAGTTTCCTTAATATTATTGTAGTTGGGTTATGAGAGTAAAATAGTTTTAAATTAAGAGCCAGATACTTTCATATTCTTCTTTCTTATTTTTTTGTTGGGTTTTACTTTCCTGTTAAGGAAATTATGTGTTAGATTGTACTTGCCCGTTAAGGAAAGTATGGTGTTGGGTTGTACTTACCTATTAAGGAAAGTATGGTATTGGGTTATACTTTCTCGTGAAGGAGAGTATGAGAGATTTGTTGTAATCTCAATTCTAATTTAATGAATTCCAGGCGTGGACCTAGGCCAGTTTTAAAGTAAATCTTGGCACTTTCATGAAAGAAAATGACTCACTTTTAATAGATGCTCAGAAATCAAATGATATGATTTATTTTCTTGAAAATGAAGTATCATTATTATGTACCAAAGTTAATAATTTGCTAAGTGATTTATCTAGTACTTATACATCATGTTGTCATGATGAGCTTATTTACAAAATAGAATTTTTTGAAGTTGAAAATAAAGTATTGCAAAAAGAGTATTATATAGAATTAAAGTTGAAAATGATTTACATATTGAGATTGAAAATTTAAAAGTTGAGAATACTATTATTAGAAACAAATTAAATGACATATCTTTATCTTCTACAAGTTATAGTTGCTCACATGTAGTACATTAAAATTAATCCATGCTTTGCAAGCAATATTCATCTTATTGGTAAGCTTTAAATAATTGTACATCTCATAAGCATGTCAGTTCATTCTCTAAAATTAAACCTTGAAGATATAATTCATTTAAGCATGCTTTTCCAAATGTTACTTGTACTTATTATTATTATTATAGGAAAGGGCATGTTTCATATGTTTGTTCATTTAGGAGATCCATGTAATTAAATGTTTTATCTTCATACATTTGGATTTATAAGGAAACTAGTTTGCATTGCCCATCATCCACTTATGCAAGTATTTATAATGCTACCAATGTTAAGGGATCCAATCTTGCTTGGATACCAAAGCCTAGAAAAAAAATGAGATTATATTGTAGGTTTGTCTTCGTGGAGGACCGGTGAGGACAAGCCATCAATTCAGTTAAACAAAAGCAAAATTAAATTACAAAGGTATACAAAATGGAATGGTATGGGGTAAAGTATTTAGTATTGTTTATTAATACCTTCCATACATATATTTAGGTCCTTAGATTAGTTATGTTTCATTCATGCTTAACTAATCTATATAAACTTCATGCTCTATTTTTTTATGAATGAATAGTTTCAAAACATAACTTGAAAATATTCTTGTAAACCCTATAAATTTCACATACTATTTAGTTATTGTGGCTTTAGCATTTTCATAGATTTTATGAGTTTTATAATGTTTTGCAAATGGATATTTTTATTTATGATGATTTGTATACTTAATTTAAAATTCTTTAAAATTCATGATAAGTAAATTCAAAATATATCTTGTATACATTTTAACAGCCATAAACTTGTTTATTTTTTTAAATTTGGAGATCAATTAACCTATATAATTAACATTAACATAACTTTATACTTGATTTGATCTCATTTATGCCCTTTAATAATTTGTGATTTTTGTCGATTATTTGATTATAATCAAGCTTATTAATATATTTAATCCATTAAATGTTTCTTATTATAGATATGAATTCTTGCTATATAAATTAGGTTTATGGATTATTTTTAGATTAGAAATTATCTTATCTATCTTTATTTTTCAAGTCCATATTCTATTACCATTTGATACAATTACATTTGATATAATTTTGGTTAGTATCTTAAGTTGTAATTTCTTTCAAAGTATTGTTCATTTTGAATGAATAAATGTGGGATATCAAATTGCTTCAAATATTGGTAAAGGTTTATTTTAGTGACATGTTTGTATCATTCATTTATTCAATTGTATATTTCCATCGCATATGATATTTGTCTCAATTTACATGTTTATTCAAGTCAATTTCATATAAAAAATTATATTAGATTATATTCAATAAGGAGAGAATATCAAGCATGTTAATCTTTATTTTTTTTTCTCATCATATGCTTAATTTACTTTTGTACTTAATTATGGGGAGAATATTATTTGATATAACCAATGAGTATTTTATGGGAACCTTTGATGATATCAAAGGGGGGTGGGGGTTAATAGTGATGCTGGTGTATATCATAAGTGAAGTTGGTTAGACTTTTAATATCTCATATATGCATTTAGTGAGGGGGAGAAAATCTTTATAATACTATTTTTACCCTTGACAACAACATCAGTTTATCATCATCAAATAAGGGGAGATTGTTGACTATACACTTTGTATATCTCACCATTTGATTTGATGATGACAAACCTAGTGTAATAAGAAATAATTATTTCTTTGCAGGATAAATTATTCACATTAATTATTATTAATGTCATCATTAATAAAGATTTAAATTAATGATAAATATATATTTTTGAAGCTACTAATCAGGTTAAATTCGAGTGTGTAGGAAAAATTCTTGAGCTCTTGGTTCTTTTGTTATGTCAGAAAGCTAAAGCTTTTGGACATGGACTGAGTGAGAATTTTTCTATGAATAACTATATTAAGACAAATGAAATGCTCACTAAAATAAATATATCATTCATTCATTTTAAAATATTTTATTTAAAATTATCCATAAACATTATATTTCATATTTACAATTATTCTTTAAAATTATTTATTTTTGGATAATGAGAACTAAATGCATAAACCAAGTTACATTTATTGTGCTTCCATGTAAGTTAAATTAAGTTCACATCTCATTAAACTATTT
The DNA here is from genome assembly GCA_021442155.1 of Cymbidium sinense. Lineage (NCBI taxonomy): Eukaryota > Viridiplantae > Streptophyta > Magnoliopsida > Asparagales > Orchidaceae > Cymbidium > Cymbidium sinense. The sequence goes on from CM038219.1 coordinate 67,825,123, forward strand.
CCATGATAAAATATATTAACATTCTATTTATTACATGCATAAAATCTAATTATCTTAAAATTATTCTTTATATTAATTTATTTTGAAGCAAATGATAAGAGTTACAGATCCAAAAGGTGGATAAGAAAATTACAAACTTCTAATGTAAGGCAAATCAAGGAGGTCTCCATGTACAACATTTGCAATGGTTATGAATGGAGTTGATAAGAAGAGAGGCTTGGGAAGCCCCTAATTTAGCTAAATAATTTGCAGGTCTGTTGCCTTCTCTTTTAATATGAGTGATTTGTAAATTCATCGGCAAGATTAAACGATGAATATGTCTAATAATGTAAGTAAAATACCCAAGAGGAAGTGATTCTTTAGTAACATACTTACAAAGGTTTATGGAGTATGTTTCTATCTATATATTAGAAAAGCGCAAGGCAATAGAAATTAAGAGCTTAAGGCAAGCGAATTACATGTTGTATTGACTAGCTTGGAGGAGAAGTTATAGATGTAGTTTCTTTGACAATCTCTAAAAGCTGCACTAATGTCAGCCATCGTTGGAGTTATGAAACTCCCATCATTGTTGATATTGATGGATCCATGTTCAAGCTTTTTCCAGTGTAGAAGCATTGATGGGAGAATAGTAAAGAAGTTGAGCTACAAATAGCTTAGATATATGGATTTCAATGTGAGATAAAGTCTACTTTGGGTTGAGATCTTTACCTTCATGTTTAATTGTGTTTCTAGCCATCCAAACAAAAAATAAAACAATGAGAGGAAGGACATACTTCGAATCTAATTTGTGCTTCCAAAATTTTTCCCAAGGTTTTAAATAGTCCTTCAATGCTTCATAATAAAGAGGTACAATCTTATATGTGGTTTGGAGATCCATCCATATAGGGGGGCTGATTTTGCAGGTAATGAACAACTGTTGAATGCTCTCTTCTTCAGTTTTGCATAGGTGGCAAATGGATGCAAATCTTAAACCTTTTAGCTTTAAGATATCATATGTAGGAAGGAGGGAATGCCATGCTCTCTAGCAAGGAAAGAAATGCTTGGTTTTATAACTGAACTCCAATAGGTGGGCAATTTTGCTGAATTTGTTTGGGGTGGTTTGATGCAGGTTGATAAGATTTTAGAGATAGAAGAAGTTCCCATGTGGAATTTTTCTAAGAGCACATCAAGTTCATCTAGGCAGATTGGGATCCTGGTAATGTCTTTGACAATACCATTTTTGAGGTGGCTCTTAAGCTTAGATAAGTTCCATTTATGTTCCTCCCAAAAATTTTAAGTAGTAAGAGAATGGGAGATGGGGAAAGAGCAAAGTTTAGATAAAATACCAGAGGGAATCCATTGTTCATAGGCAAAGGTGATATTCCCTACTCCTAGATTCCAAAAAATTTGGTCCTCAACAACATCTTTATTCTTCAGCAAGAGTTTCCAATGATTAGAGTCCAATTGCTTTGGTGTCACCATGGAAGGATGGCTGTTATTACAATATTTTCTATGAAGGTAATTGGCCCAAAGAGAATCATTTTTCTTAAGCTTAATCCATAGTTTTATTTTGTTAATAATGAAGGCTTTAGAAATGGATCTAAACCCCGGACCATGAATATATTTTTTCTTACAACTTTTTGTGATCGCTCCAAAGAAAATTATTGAAAATTCTTTCAATTTTATTTTGCACAATGGTTGGAATGCTCATGGTTTATAATATGAAAAGTGTAATAGAGCTAAAAATGTAGATAAGAAGGATTTGTTCCAAGATGATATTCTGCACTAACTTTTGTTGATCATCCCATCTAAATAGAAAGCCTTGATTTTAACTTTGAAGATTTGGACTCCAAGGTATTGAACATGAAGCTAAGAAGGAGTGAAACCTATAGCATCTTTTGATACAACTTTGTTTAGAGCTATAAAATTTTCCTTTAATGAAATGGCATTTGGCATTGTTGAAGACCAGTCTATACATGGATTCAAATTCATCCAATAACCTCTTGATGAATTTGATGGAAGTTTTAGATCCATCACAAAAAAGAATTAAATCATCTAGAAATGCAATATGGCTTACATTGACTTTGCTTTTGGTGTGGTATATTAAGGCTTTCCTTTTAGAGTATGCAGCTTCAATCATTCTAGAAGGGTAGTCAATGTCAAGCATGAAATGATAAGATGAGAGACAGTCCCCTTATTTGATTCCTCAAAAGGCTTGAATATTCTTTATATTATTTCTCTCTCTCTCTCTCTCTCTCTCTCTCTCTCTCTCTCTCTCTCATATTATCCTAGTTTTCTTTATCCAATCCTATTATCCATCCTAAACTTCTTTGGCTAAATTTTGTTTATGATTATTTGCAAAATAAATTATGTGAGAGTTATTCAAATTTTTCATAATTATCCCATATTTTTTTCTAAATTAAAAAATCACCTATTTGAGTCTTTAATTTGAATTATTTTGAAATAAAATTAAATAATCTCTTGATTACCTGTAAAAAATTGAACTTAGCTTTTTATGGAATATTTGTGGCTGATCTTATGCTACTCTACATGAAATTTAATTCTAATTTATTTGGGTTAATTCAAGTTTAATTAAAATAAGCTATGAAATTATACTCTTTCCTTTTATATAATTTCCTTTTTTGGAATCTTTCCATGGCCAACTATACCCTTAATTGTATTCAAATTATCTCATAATGAATACTAATTTAAATTCTCCTAAGATCTGGGTCATCATCATTTAATTCTAATTGAGTGTAGTAAATTAAATTTAATCTATTTTAGGAGACAAGCTTGGCCAATTTTTTTGAATATTCCTTGGTTTTTATTAAATAAAGCATGTATGTTATCTCTTTCCATCCTTCATTCAATCAAGATGAATTGATTGAATATTCCATGATATTATATTAAATACTAATTTAATCTCTCATGGAAACTTCCTTTTGGCTGAACATATATCATGCTTAATTTAAATATTCAAAAATTGAATTATTTTTTTTCATTTGGACAATTAATTATGTCATGACTTGATTGCTATTAATTTGAATTCATCTCTCTTCTCTCTCTCTTGGCCAACCAACATAAGAAATAACTTTCTAATTACATTAGAGATTAGGCCATATGATGAACTGAATCAATTTAAATCTCTTTCCAAATTTTTGTTTTCTCCATAATGCTTTAGCTAATTTTTTATATTACAAAAATAAATAGGTTTGAATTGAATTTAAATCACTTACAATGTTTATTTTCCCTCTTTCATTCCTTAGCCAAAATCCCTCTATTGCAATTTGCATATAAAAATGATTTTTAAATTAAACCAACTTTCCATATTAAATTCCCTCATATTTCTCTTTGGCTGATTTTTTATCTCATGCAAATTATTTTATTTTGATTGGTTTATGTTTAAATTAATTTCAAATAAGTTTACCTTCTATTTTTCCTTCTCTTGGATGACCCTCATGACCCCTTGTCTCATAAAAAATGTTACTTAGACTAGGTTAAATCCTCTTGGAAAAATCTCTCTTAGAAAAACCCTCTTTTGGCCAAGTTCTTGCAAAACCACTTGGGGATCTTTTCTTGGTAAATCAAGTGTTAATTTCTTCATCCTTCTTTTTTTTCCAACCTACAATTGATTGGCTTGAAGATTGCATAGGAGAAGTTGCTGGATTGGTTGAAATTCTTGTTGACCGAAAGCTATTAAAGTTCTTTTTAATTTATTTCATTTCTCCTCTTTTGTGAGACCTTGATTTCTTTGTTGGGCTAAGACTCTTTGGTATTTGGTAAAAGTGATTTGTGCTTTACACATCTATTCATACACTTTCTCAAGTTGGCCAAAAGCTTTGTATGGTTTTGAATAAAGTTTTGCTTTTGCAAACTCTTCTCTTATTTATACATTTATATATACTAAAGTGAGACTTATGTTATGAAAATTAGTTCATAAAGAACACTTGTAAGTTGCATGTTTTCTTTTCTATAAAATAGTTTCATTCTTTGCACAGGTGATATTCTTTTTTGAAAAGATTTTTAAATTGGTTTCATGAGATTTAAGATTTCATTTTACATATGATCTTCATAAAACTCTAAGTCTCTTTTGTAAAAGTAATTGATTTAGTTTTCAAATCTTTATTATGCTACTTTTCAAATCATTAAAAATAAATCAATTTGATTTCAAGTTAGTACATTCACATCAAATAGTTTAAAGTTTCATGTGCATCATTTACATACTTCAAGTTTAATCATTGCTTGCATATTTAAATATCAATTAAAGTGAGCTATCTTTCTTTCATTTAATTTCAAATGCCTTAATATTTTGTTGTTGGGTTATGAGAGAAAAATAATTTTAAATTGAGAGTCATATACCTTCATATTCTTCTTTCTTATTTTTTTGTTGGGTTGTACTTGCCCATTAAGGAAGGTACGTGGTTTGGTTGTACTTACCTGTTAAGAAAAGTAAGGTGTTGGGTTGTACTTGCCCATTAAAAAAGTATGATGTTGGGTTGTCCTTGCTTGTGAAGGAGAGTATGGGAGATTTGTTGTAATCTCAATTTTAATTTAGTGAATTCCTAGCATGGGTGGATAGGTGTGGATGTAGGCTAGTTTTGGGGTTTGGTTAAACCACGTTAAAATCTTAATGTTCTATTTTTTTATGTTTCTGCACTTTACTTTTCTATACTATTGTTGATTATTGTTCTATTTATTTATAGCTTAATCATTAAATTTTATGTTTAATATGAAAGTTTAAAATTAATTTTTCTTAAATTATTTTTTAAAAACCTAATTCACCCCCCGCCCCCGTGCACACATCTTGGGTGCCATAGCCTCTTAACATAATCTCCCTAATTTAAATTCAAAATATCTCCCATAAGTTTCTTAGCAATTTGGAGCTTGATGGATTAATGACTTTCCATTTTGGGTTAAATTCATGGGCCTAGCCAATAAACTTATGCAAAATTAATTATATTGCATTAAGACTTACCTTTTTCTTCCTTCTTAAATGTGGATCCCTTCCAATAGTTGTCCAAAAGATTATGTTGATTGATTTTGTTATAATCATCTTTATTGAAATTTTAATCTCTAGTTTTGTTTTTCAATTTGATTTGTTTCAAACTTATAATTTCTTTCCATAGAAAGTTTTTTTTATGATCCAACCAAACATTGTCATGTTTATCTTTATCATAGTGTTTATATTAATTCTCACCGTTCAAAAATTAGCATCATTGGAAAAAACTCTCTTAATTTTCCTTTATTTTATAATTTAAATTTTATTTAAATCATTTAAATCTAGACCAAATTATCTTTTTTGCGAAAGTTATTAAGAAATCTTGTAGAACAAACTTTTGTTATTGAATGTATAAAATATTTTGATTTGCTTAAAATTTATTTCTCCTATAAAAAATCATATGGGCATCAAAAATTATTTAATCTAAGGTTAATTTGAAAAGTCTTTATCATTAGAACTTTTTCGAAGTTTCATTTTAAGTGGAATCGAAGTTTATTTTGCTGATATTTATTTTATTTTTTCAAATTATTTTTTTATTACCAAAACTTTTGATTTACTAAATATCATTTCACCATAGCATTATTTGAAACCTCCATCATTATTTGAATCACATTGGAGCATAATTTTGGTTTGGATAAAAATGTATTTTTGCTAGGATTATTTGTAATTTACTAAATTTATTGAAGTTATCAAAAAAATAAATAATAATGGAATCGTTAATTTTTAAATCATATAAATTGTATTTGATCTTGTGTTCATCAATTATTGGATTCCAGACTTTAATTCTTGCTTAATTTTTTTTCCTTTATTATTCCATACTTAAAGAAAAATCTTAGTGGAAAATTATTCATTGTTTCTTTTCTATACTCAATTAGTTATAATCACTCTTTAAAATAAATTCTAGATTAGTTGAAACTTAGTTTGTTGGAAAATAGACACTTGCATATTCATTGCAAAATAATTTTTGTATAAGTCTATTATTTGCATTATGCTAAATAAGATTTAATTTTTAATTTTTGAAAGGAAAATTGTCATTCCACATTAAAAATTATGTGAGCCATTTAGTTTGTTAAATATATTGCAACTTGATAATTTGCAAGATGGTCATTTTATTTTTTAAGATAACCATCTTATTATAGGGTAGATTGGTAGATATTTTGAATTTTATTGTGTCAAATTTGTATTTGTTGTAGTCTTCCATTTGTTATATTCGCCTTCTTATAAGAGAGTACAAGATTATGCTGGGATTATACTCGCCCCATTGTAAGAGAGCACAGTTATAATCTATTTTTGTTGGGATAGTGAATTCCTAGTAGGCATGGCTAGGCATGGACATAGGTTTGTTTTGGGGTTTTTCGCTGAACAACGTAAAAATCTTATGCCTACTGTCTCTCTTTTCTTGTCTATATTTTTATGGTGCATTACAATTTTTTATTACTTATCACTATTTTAAATTAAATTTAAAGCTTTCAATTTGTAAAATTTTTAAACACTTAATTTCCCCCTCACCCCCTCTTAATTTCCATAATCACTCTTTAGTGTTGAGCTCATTTCTAATGAGATTGACATTCCTCTTAATCTCAACAATTGAATTCCAAATACTAGGCCAATATGTCTCATAATTAGATACTTAGGATAGTTCACTTAGTGAATAGGTGAAAAACTAGTATTAAGCAAAAACAACCAATTAAATCAAACATAAAATTTGAAGGCAAACTAAATCAAAAGTCAACACCTTAGGGTGGGATCTAAGTAAGACTAATGGACCCAACCAAGACTTGGCCTAACCCAATTGGGCTAATTGAGTTTGATCACACCCAAATCCAATAAAATTTAACAAAATGCATAATTATACATATTTGAACCAAAACTTACATTTAATTGAGCCTTAATTGAGCTAATGGGTTGATTAACCAAAATAAACCTTTAAGTCCAATTTAACCTAAAATCAATCAAAATTAATTTAAATCGAACCTCATAATTGTTATGTAAGACTAATTAAATACATAACTAAATCCAAATTAAAATGGCCAATCAGGTCATTTGACCTAAGTAGACTCACGTGGGTCCCATCAAGTAAAATCTAATATAATCAAAATTAAGGCATACGAAAAGCTTGAAATCATTACATTGACTTAATTAAATACAAAATGGAATATAACTAAATACAATGAAGGCTCAAATTGCCAAACTGGGCCACTTAAGCCAAATGAGGCCAAATGTACCCTATTAACCCAAATTCGAATGAAATTAAAATTAATAAAAAATTACACATCCCAATTCACTTGAAATTCATAATAAAACATAATCGAACTCTTCCTTAGGTCTAATTTGACCAATTCAATCACTTGACCAAAGTGAAACGCAATTTGACATAATTAAGCCCAATTTTGGTTAACATAGTAAGATTCAAAATTAAACCTAAATTAATTAAAATAAATCAATATAAATAACTCAAAAGGGTTCTTCAAAATAAATTGAAGCCCAAACAAACTTTGATTTGACCAATTGAATCATTTTCAAGTGAACCCAACTTAACCCATTGAGTCAAAGTGGGTCAATTTAGGTTAAACTCAAAATCAAACAAAAATTAATTAAAACCAATCAATTACAAACATCTTATATGATTAACCAAACATATATAAAACTTAATATAAATATAAAAAAATCAATGTAGCTATTTAAATCAATTAAACTCATTTAGGTCAAATGGGTCAAACCTAGCTTAAACCAAATCAAATCTACTAAGGAAAAATGTCAAAATCCAAATTCTATCCACCCATATGAGAAAAATTAAATTCTAATCTAAATTAAATCAAATGAGTTGCACAAATAAGGTTTAAATCATTATTTAAACATAATCCAATAGCCCCTTAGACTCAATTTGGTCAAGTGGTCAACCTAACCCAACCAGATTTAGATTAACCTATATAGATCCAATTGAGCCAAACCCAACCAAACCAAGTTCAAACCCAACCAAACTTGGCTTATCCTTAGATCACCCTTGACCAACCCAAAGGATCCCAACCTAAGGTGAACCTAGTTCAGCCCAAAGCAAGTGAACCAAGGGTTCAAAAATAAGACAAAATCTCCATTTATAAGGTCCACATACCTAGTTTGGCCATTATAACCCCCCTTAACACTCTTTGAGCATAGATCCATTGAACCAAGCTGACATAAAGCTATCTTGCCCAGCCATTGACTGGAGAGGTCACCCCAACCATGGAAAATTTAGCCACATGCCATGCCCCCTTCATCTTTGACACTAAACTCCCCCAGCCAGTTGAGAAGGTCCAACTCAACAATCCTAAGCCCCAAATTGCCCTGCCCATTTACTGGCTGACTACTATGGCCTAAACCAACATCTTTAATTAGTTCACTTAGGAACAAGGGTATGCACCTCCTCCCCTATTCAAACTCAACACATATATTTCTTACAACCCTAGAACCAGTTCCTAAAGTTTCCATCACTCCACAGGCACCCCATCACCAAAAAGACCAAGCTCTCTCCCTCAACTTAAAATCTCTCACATCCAACTCCATTGAAACTTCACAGAACAAAAATTAACTCTCCCCACACCATCCACTATCTCTGACAAATGAAAATGAATAAAAAACCACTTAATTTAAGCATGAGAAGGTGATCCTAGAATAGTGCTAGTGAGGTTCATGGTGGCGATTGATCCGTAGACCGATCAACGAGGAGGCAAAACATGATTTCATTACTAGGGTTTCATCTCTATTATATGAAGCTACCTCACACATTGGACCCCTAGTATTGATCTTCAGTGAGGTAATTTCTCTAAAATTATAAGCATGGGCATTGAGTATTATTCTTTTATGAAGTGAAGTGTTGTTTGGTGCGAATTAAACTATAAGATTCTCTGAAAATCATATCATGATAATTTCTAAGTTAAATCCACTGTGAAATGAGATTTGGTGAGCTCAAATAAAGTTGTGGGAGATTAATGATGTTGATCTCTCAATAAAGGTTGATGATGGATCAACAGCCGTCTATTCCATGTGATTAGAATGGATGGTTTTAATTAATCACATTAAATTTGTGATTTTATATTATTAAAATTATGGGATTAATTATGGCTATTCAATATTTGATCAAATGTCTGAGACAAAATTACATCCGTTGTCGCTAAGTCAGTGTGCTATGTAGGACATTTTAAGTAACGAACCATGCGACACTGGTTGTAAAGCTCTAACATGTCAGACTCAAGGGATGCTGACTTTATAGATTTATTAATTAAGTTTAAAAATATAAAATTAAATGGCTATAACATCAAAAAATTATAACTAATTATAAAAATATTTAAAAATATACAAATAAACCCTCCATGGAAAGCTTAGACAGACGAGAATTTAAGAAAATAAAAGTCTTAATTTTAGTTAACTGTACATTGACTAATTAAGGTTTGAAAATTTTCTTAATTAGTAAAATTAATCCCTAATTACTTGGCTAATTAACTTGAAACTTTGGGTGATTGTTCCATGAGATGACATGCGCCTCTCCTAATTATTTCAAGTTAATTGGTTGGGTAATTTGGAAAATCCAAATTTTCAAACTCTAGAGGTTCATTTTGTGCATTTAAAAAATTTATATAATTAGGAAATTTATTAAAATTATTTTTGAGTCTTAAATACACTCTAAAATATTAATTTAGTCCAAAAAAAAAATTAATTAAAGCCACCAGTTCTAATTATTCCCTTAAAATTATCATTAAAATGCTTTTATTAATTAATAAAAATATTAATTATCTTAATATTTAGAAAATTCATAATTAATTGCTTAAATCTCTAAAAAATTGTGATGAATCACTCATTGTGCTCAATTAGCAAAGATATTTTTAATGAAATCAAAATCTCTAATTGATTTGGGTTATTTTGAGTGTAATTGATGATTTTTAATTTCCCCCATTTCTTAAATTAGTCGTTAAATATAGGCTTAATTATATTAGAACTTTTAGGATATGTTTATTCATGTTCAATAATTTTTTCATAAATTTTGGGCTTACGTTTATGATATACTTGAATTTTTGGCTCTTTATACTTAATTAACTAAAATAATTAATTAATCTTAATTAATTTTTAAAAATCACTTAAATTATTTTTAAATCACTGAATGAATTGAAGTGGGTTACGGGATAACCCTAGACTATTCGTCTCCTCATTAGATTTAAATAACTCAAATTTTAACATTGGTGTTTAATGAAGTTGATTAAGCTTAAGTGTGATTATGTCCATATGAGTAGCCTAAGTACTTAGTGGTTTTAAATAGGTTGTTTGGTGATGTTCAATTTCTTTGATTCAATCACTCTATAAAAATGTATTCCATATGTTTTATGTATTCATGTTTCTAGAAAAAAAAAAGAGAAGAATGGGATTTCATTAATTGCATGCCTTTAATTAATAGTCTCGCTATTATCACTAGTATCTAATTTTATTTTCTCAATAAATTTAAGTATTTATTAGTGTAAATATATATTAATTATGATAACTAAACATAAATCTATACATATATGTATAATCTATGTGCTTGGAAGGTATATGATTTGGACATTTTGAGAGCATGAGACTTTAAGTAGTCTTTAAGTTATTTTAGATTACATCATTTCCATAGTTTAATAATGACACATACCATAAAGTTTATAGTGAAATACATAGAAAGGTTAAATTAATTTCAAAACTTCAAGTATCTAAAAAAATTTTATAATTCATCTTTATACTTATATACATGTGCATATGTATTTGAATTAACAAGTATATAGTCTAGATGTCTCTAGAGCATGAGATTTTAAGTAGTTCTAAGCGGGTCTTAGATTACCTCACTTTTCTATTTTAACAATGATATGTACTTGTATAAATTCAACATACTAATGTGTGTATTTAGTCATAAGAAATTCCTAAATCATATTTTCTACAAAACTCATACATACATTATATATGTATATATCTTTCAATCCTAAATTAAATATCAAAAAATAAAATTTGTCAATCTATTCATGCATCAATGTGTAGAATTTCTAAGTGATACATATATACATTAAGTCTAATCGCTTCTTTAAATAAGCCATTCCTTTGAATGAATATTACGAAGTGATGAGGCAAAGTCAAGAAAATACTATCAAATCAACTATAGTTTAAATCCATTAATCTTAAGATGACTTTCAAATTATTATAATAACATTTATGTAAAATCCAAATATTGGACTAAATTAAAAAATTCTTAACAGTTCATTAAGATGATTAAACGGTAAAAAATCCACCTATAGGTTCAACCTAAGGTTATGGTTTGAGGTGGGTTCTACTCCTTTTGTTAGTCTCTAAAACTCTAAATTTAAATGAAATTAGAAAAAAAATAAAGTGAAATCTAAAATTCATTCTTAGAAATCACTAATCACTTAAATTGTAAGCCCCATTAATGACAAAATTAAACACCCATTTTTACACTATAATTCAAGTATTAAAGCATAGTTTTGTCATCCAACAGCAACCTTAGCATACATTTTAGAATTCTAGATCACTAATGCTAAAGTTAAGTAGGACAATGCTTTTTGTAAATTGATATTTTGTTTTGTGATGTAACATTTTATACTACATGTTTGGTGTATGTGAGTAGTCTAGATGTTAGGACAACATTAGGCTAACATTATTTTCAGACATAGATTGTGCTTAGAAATTATTTTAATAAAAACAATCTATAAATTTCTTTCGCTTACAAGTGCTTCTTCAGTCTCTAAACATAATCCATTATAACAGGCGGGCTTGGTGACCTAAGGTTGTGTGCTAAGCCCCAATATATAAAATATAATTATTTGATGTGTATGTTTGTTCATCTAATCTCTATTTTGTAGGTGTAGTTAGCTTTTAAATTTTCTAAAACTATAGTTTTGTTAATGGGTTTAGGATTAAAACCATGGAGTTTAAGATGAGTGGTAGCTAGAAAGGCTTAACCTGGGAGGCCCTATGATGCTTTGACTACCTAATTCATAGAGATGAAGATAAAGATTGAAGACCCCCATAGTTTCATTTAATTGTAATTATAATCCGGGCTATATAAGAGTAGATCTTTGTTACCCATCTTTTTTTCTTTTCCAAGGTGTAGGGTGGTGCCCGATCACATAAACCTCTTTTTCTTTTAATCAATAATGATTGTTTGATTTGTTTACATTAAATATGTTATAGAAATAACATGTTTTCTCCTAAGTTTCTTAAAGTTTGAATATTTATTATATTGCCTGCATATAATAGGCTCATTAAAAATTTAAATTTTCTACTCCATTAATCAACACTAATTAAAATTTTAACAACTCATATCCTCACCTTAAACTTTAGGCAATTAATCAAGATAAAATATTTAGGAACCCCTCAATTATTGGTTTTATGTTATAACATCATGCATATATAATGTTTCATTCCTTACAAATAGGAGCTCTCCACTCTTGCATGATAAGGGACATGGCTGGGCTGGTGAGGGTAGTGTCCTTGTAGTGGAGAACACCTCTTTCTCTCTGATTTAGCCTATAACTCCATTTCATCATGTATGTAAGCAAACATATTCCCCAAACCCGACCTTAAAATGATGAGCCAAAATTGAATAAAATTTTTAATCTTTTACTACATCATTCTAAGGCATGATTTTTATGCCAATCATGATTTAGTCTCTTAGGGTGTAAGTTTAGGATTATAGTTCTATTTATAATAAATAATATCCTAGCCATCTTGCATTTATGTAAGACTGGTTCACATGGTTTTAAATCTTAGGAGGTGTTAGCTAACTATCAATCCAGGCAGTTTTAAGTCTATAAGTGTTGGGATTAGCTCACTCTCTCTAGTGTAAGTGAACTAACATGTTATAATTTCCTCGAATAGAATTAAATCAAGCTCTTAGGTTATTTCAAAACATTTTAGATGTAGGTTTAGAGGTTTCTCATTTCTCATTTACAACGAGTGTAAGTCCTCACATCTTAGGCATTTTCATAATCATATGTTGTTGGAATCTATGTTCTAGCCTTCTAATGAAATATCAACTTAAACAATCATGATTCTCAACTTCAAAAATATAAATCCTCACAATAAGATAGATTTAAGTCCATACTAGGCTTCCTATTATTATGAGGGCTTCCTACTTATCCTCTATTAGATTCTGTTAAGAACTCTTCTTATTTGAGCCTTCTCATTTGAATTTCTAATGATCATTAATCCTTTGACATTAAACTCTAAAAATCTGTAAGGACACTAAGTGACTACTTTAATTTAGAGTATTCTTAAGAAATCCTCATTTTTAAAGATGTAGTTAACTATGGGGGCTTCCCCTTATAGAAAACTTAAGAACATGGCTTAAAATAAACCTTACTTTACTTTATCCATATAGAGTTGGGAAACAAATCTCTAGTATATGTTGACCCATCAACCTTAGGAGACCTTATTAGATGATCGGTCATTTCAATAAGTACTACCCCTCCCCACCTCCCTCCCACAAGATCTATTTGGTGTCCCTCATCACAAATTTTAAATACCATAAGCGAACTTTAAGGACTCACCAGTAGTCTTATGAGATAGAAATCTCTTTTATTTTTTTTCAAGAATTTTTTACTTTAATTCACGTGACATCCAATTGCAAAAGTTCATCTTCTCTAGCTAACCCACCTATAACTCTCAAGTAGCAAGTCTAGGATTGATTTAAATTTTCTTTGATAGTGATTTCCTTGCTTCATATAGAGAATTTGATGTCTACATAGTAAGTTGAGACCGCTACCTGAACATGTTGAGCATTGGTCTATTGAAGTTATCGTTGTATGTGATGGAGCCCAACTATAACTATGAACTATTTCTTGTCTTCCCTTAGGTCATGGTGAGAGTAACTGCCCCTTCCGTCTTTCTCCTTTCCTGTGAGAGGCCATAAAGTAATCCTCCAGTAGGGGTGAGTTTAGAACTCATCAACCCCAATCAATTAAAGACAAACTTAAAAATGATATAGGTTGAGCTCCTCATGTTGATTAATATGCTCTCAGTTTGATAGTTAGTGATTAACACCATGATGCTGATCACATCATTATAAGATTTACTAATGGCATGTTTATCTTTCTAAAATGAAAACATATAAGAACTATGGAGGTGTTTTACGCATGCACCATGGTTGCTAAGATAAAGTCCTCAAATTATAATTGTTTAAGGATTGCTTTCTTCAAGGATTTTCCTCCACCTCTGAAAATAGAGGGTAATACTCATGCGATATGGATCTCATCTGCTAGGGCAGGTTCATTGCCCATTTTGGTGACTTCTTTATTCTTCCACCTAGTGAATTCTTTGAGTTTTTTTATGTTTTATTAACTTATTGACTAAGCTCCTTAAGTGATGGCATTTCTTAATATCATGTCCATGGTCACGGTGATTCGTACATTACTTGGAGTGATTGAAAATCCTGTCAGCCTTCATAGGTGCTTGCCATTTGAATTATTCTTTATTCTTAATGGCTTATACTAACTTGACCTTCGACACCCTTAGAGGAGCTACCATGGTCAGTAGTGAGTAGTAGAATTGTTGGAATCTTACTTAAGTGTAGGTGCTTCGGGTTGCCTTCTCTTATTTGGCCTTCATGCTGAAAACCTATCTCAAGGTGATTACTTTGAGGATGACCTATTCATCGAATCATTTGCATAAGTAAGTGGCATTGATTTGATGACCTCATTATACTATTCAATGTTGACGTGGTTGTTTACCAACTCAAGTAATTCAAAAAGTCTTTTGGGTTGTTGAAGTTCAAAAGTGTATCTGAAAGGTTTCTCTCTCAAACCTTGAGTGAATGTAGCTTAGGCTACCAAAGGTTCCAAGTCCTTAATCTCCACTATTTTTTATTGAAAGTGAGCAATGAACTTCCTTAAGGGTCGTGTTTTTATCTCACTTGGCAACTCTTCAGGGGTTTTTGTGTGCACGAAAATTTTATGGTGAACGTTCTTTTAAAATTAGCGAATGAGGTTTTGACCCTTTACTAGAGATGTGAGAACCATTTGATGGACAACACTTTGAAGCTAGCGAAGAAAATGTGGTGCGTCATTACATCATCAAAAACTAATTGCAACATTGTTGACTCAATGTATTTTATATGATTAGTTAGGTCCATTTGACCTTAGTATGATTCTAATTGTGGGATTTGAACTTATTGGGTAGGGGGAGGGGAGCCTCTATGGTCTTCAAGGAGAAGGCATTGGTCAGATTCATCTGCTTCCTCTATGTGTCTTCTTCTTCACTAACATAATATGACTCTTTATCTAAGTTGGGGTTTTAGATAGTTCTATTCTTCCTTGGTGAGTCTAAAGAGTCGCAAATCTTGAAGATTGCTTATTTTCTTTGGCCTTTGGTTCTTTGTAATTAGTTTTCTCCATAAGCACCTGCACTAGACAAGTGATTCTATCTTCCATGTTTCTAAAGTTCTGTTGTATGGCAAATTACTGGGCATTTTGCTCTATGCCCATTGAGTGATTCCGTGTTGAGTGTCTCACGTTACTTTGTATCTGACTCTTGCTTCTTGGCCTCATTTAGGCTCACCACACCTAAAAGAAAGTTGAATCCAAATCTATATGTGGAGAAAAGTAGTCCCTTTTTGATACATAAAAAGTAGTGTTAGAAAAAATAGAGGAACATAAAATAAAAGAAATACTAGAAATGCCTCCATTTTTATTTTTCCACTAAAGATTTACAAGAAGTGAAGTTATAAATAATGGATCCCCCCTTTGAAAAAATAAAATTTTCTTATAGTGGGGAAGAATTTACATACAGTAAGTATATGGAAGGTAAGTAAAGTATAGTAGGGACTCCCCCTATCATAAGGCTAGTGTTCTTCGACAAGCAATAATTCCATTTCCCATTGGCACGTGAGACCTATTGCTTTTTCTAATGTGGTGTGTTGGTATGCCAGGGTAGGGTTGCTGGACTTTGTCCATTTGTGTTGTTTGACCTTCCTTTGATCACTTGCTATCTCGGGCGAGTTTTCTTGTGTAACTGATTTCCATAAAGTAATCTTTGAACTTTTTTCTTTGACTTATCGTATGCATGGCGAGTCTTTTTTATTGAATATCTCACTTCTATGGATCTAATCCCACTCTGATAATGGCTTTTGTGAAGGTTATTCTAGCTTACTTGTATATTTGGGCATACACATCAACTACTAGTATTAAGTCTACATCAGTATCAAGAGAAAAAATATCCTGTTGACCTCACTTTTAGAGTGAGGACTCAATCTTCTCATCTTAGATTTAGAAGTTTTCTAGACACTAGATTCTCCTTAATCATATTACACTTCTAGTGACAAAGTGAACACTTAATCTAAGCCTGGAGACTTAGAAGGATTTGCCAAAGGGTTTAGACCATGCCTTAGGATTAAGGTAACCTACCCATCCTATAGCCTAAACCAAATCTATACCTATCTCCTTAGCCAAAATCAAACCTCAAATTCATCCAACCAATCTCAATTAAATTCCAATTCATATCCAAATTCCAAACCAAATGATTGAAGCTAAATTCAAACCCAAATGATCTAAACCTAAGCCCATGTTTCAATCCTATGGACTTAGCGAAAATCACCTTCAATCGATCCTAACTCAATTGATTTTCTTATAAGTCAATCAAACCTTCAATCATCATTCCACACTCTACCAAAACTACAATCAAACCAATCTAACCCAAAATCAATTCAATTAACCTAACCTAACCCATTTGACCTAAAGAGTCTAAATGAGGAAAAAATTAATTAAATCAAAATCAATTACAATCAAATTTATCAATCAATCCTAAATCAATTATTAAACTCAATCAAACTTAATTCAACCCAAATCAAACCTAGTCCAATTCAATTAGCCCAATTGGCCCACTTAACATAAAGTAACTAATTTGACCAAATCGAACCAAACTCTAATCCAACCCAAATTGGATTGGTTCAACTTTTCATATCTTCTCCATGATGATTGTTGATCATCTTGGATAGCCTAATTGCAATCAATTCGATCAAATCAAGCCAATTGACCCATTAGGCTCACTCGACCCATAGTAACCTAAAGGACCCTTTTGAACCAAACTCCAATCCAACCCAATTTAGATTGAACCAACCTATCCAAAACCTCTTTCAATGATTGTTGATTATTCTTGATGATCAATTACAATCAATTGGGTCAATTTAGACATTTGACCAAGTTAACCCCTTTAGCCTAAATGATTCAAATGAATCAAATCCCATCACATATCAAATTGATTGAAACCAATGATTCATACCAACTTCAAATTGATCCTTGAATAAGACTCGACCATCAATTGAGCCAAACCAAACCTGGTTGGCCCTTTGACCCAAGTTGACGTAATTTTACTTAAAGGGCCAAATTGAGTTAATTCAAAATTTAATCCAAATTTATTACAACCAATGACTCAAATTCATTCCAAATTTATTATTCAACTTGATCAAAGCCTTCATTGAACACAAGTTGATCAATTGAACCCAATTAGCCCATTTAGCCCAAATTGACCTAAAGGGTCAAATTGGCCTAAATCATTCCAATATCCAAAATAATTGAAATCAAATCCTATAATAAACTTCAAATGATCAATTGAACATAAACCAACACCTAACTCAAGCCAAATTGACCAATTTAGCGAAATTGGTCAACTTAACTCATTTGACCCATATGAATCCAAATAGGTCAAAATCAAATCCAAGCCAAATTAAGCCAAACAAATTGAACCAAAACATTCAAAATACTCATTTGAACTTGATCCAAGCCTTGGTTTGAACCAATTTGACCAATTGGTCAACTTGACTCAACCTAGCCCAATTTGACCTACATGGGTCAAATCGAGCCAACCATATTCAAATCAAGCCCAAACCCATTAAAAATTGGCATGACCCATCATTGGGTCACCTTGGGTCTGCCCAAATCCAACCCAACCCAAATTGAATCTAAATTGACCCATTACCCAATGAGTAAAGACTCCTACATGAGACAAAATCCAATTTTGGATGATCAAACCGACTCTCATCCCCTTAGCAGCCACCCTAAGCTCCAAATGGTCACAAGGACCACTAGCTCATCTAACCCAAAGCTATTTGGGTCAGCCATGAGACAAGTGGAGGTGAGCTAACCCAAACTCCCCATTAGAACACTTGGCAATCAAAGGATGACCACCATAGCCAAGGACAACCACCTCCCCTCCTTTGGCCACTTAGACTTAGCCACCTCAGCTTCCTCCTACCGCCCACACCCACTTGTGGCAAACAAATGCCTATAAATGGAAAAGGTGATCTCCACCCTCATATTTGAGAAGGGGAGGGGTATACTCCCCTCATTCTCATTAGAATCCACAAATTGAGCCCTTATAGAGCTTTGGCTCCTAAAGATGAACTCCCCCAAGTGTTTCCCAACTTCTAAAGCCTCCCCACCATCGACGACGATAAAACTAAGTGTACCAAAAATAGGACAAGGCACAACTCAATCGAACCTCAACCAATTTTGAATTAACTTTACCCACACATTCACCAAGTTTTGATGAGGCGTAACAAATCTTCACTCGATTAATTTGAAAAATGGAGACCACACCAAGCCTAACTCCAATAAGTTTTTTCATGACCGTTGATCCATAGAGCCACCAACGAGGAGGCAAGGAACGAGCTACTTAACAAGGCTTCATCTCTTTAAGACAAAGCAACCTCGGTCGATTAGTCGCCAGTCCTAAGCTCTAGCAAGGTAAATTCTAGTAAATTAACATTTTCTCAATTTTTATTAGTCCATTGTGAAAGACATGTTGATGTCGTGCGATTCCCCTCATTAGATCCTCTTGGATCCACTCTGTGAATGTTTTGGGATCAATTTTGAAGTATCATAAGCTATAGTGAGCTCGGATCGAGCTGAGGAAGGCAGACGGTGTCCGTCTTCCATCGTTCAGGGGATCATGGATCATATGACATCCATTCCACATGATTGGAATGGATGGCTGTGATTATTCACTAGATTAATTAAATTTTTAATCCTATAGGAACCATGGGTTAGATCCCCACTATCCGATCATGGATCAGACAGTGGGGATGAAAGTGCATCCACTGCTGCCACATCAGCACTGCATTAAACAAGTTTAAATAATAAATCTTACGATGCCACATGGAAAGCGCTGTCACGTCACTGGTCTACATGGGGCTGATGGGATTAGGGGTTAATTAGGCTTAATAATTTATTTTAATGGATAAAACTTCATAGACTATAAAAATTATAAAAATATAAGTAAATACTCATTGGAAAGGTAAAATAGGAGAATTTATTAAAAATATGTTCATTTAATTTTGAATTGAGGCTTAATTATTTGAATGTTTTAATTAGCTTAATTAGCTTTAATTACAAGAAATTAATCCCAAACTTGGTGTATTGATTTAGTGGGATGACCTCTGCCTCCCATAATTTTTTTGGAATTTATTGCCTAAGTAATTAGGGGAATTGATAATTCAATCCTCAATTACCCCCTCTAATCACTTTAATGATAAATTAAAATTCTAAATAGTAAAATTAATTAATTTTACTCTATTAACCACTAAGTGAGGTGATGAGAAAGTTACCTCTTTCCAAATACATTTAAAGAGTTAATTAATTAGAATTTAATTAATTAATTAATTAAATAACTAAATCAAATCAAATTGAAATATTAATCACCTCAGATAATTAACAACCAAACTAAGGATTCCTCTTAATGTGTTTAACAATATAAAGAACCTTAAAGAAATATTGATTAACCCATGGCTGTGGAAAAATAGTAAAAGTTCTTAATTAAAATCTTTAATTTAATTAATGCTTAAACATATGCCTATTACATTAGGTCCTTTAGGAGCATTGTAATTTTAATTTCTCATTTTCATGTCATTTATAGCTCATGATCAAATGATTAATCAAATTAAAGAAGCATAGAAAAGGGTAATTAAATGGATTGCTTAATGATTTTAACCTAATTAAATCATAAAATTCAACTAATTATCTTTCCTTAAACAAATCAAGATTACTAACATTAAAGCAACAAATGATCTCTTCTCCTCTTTAAGTCTAACTGAAATCCAAAACTAAAATTAATAAGAAACTTTGGTTTTCTTTAAATAATTTTATTTAATGTGATTTTTCTTAGGAATTAGTGTAGTTGAATGAATCATATGTTGTGTTTAGCTATTCCTTTTCAAATCACTTCATATGTTGCATGCCATGTGATCCCATGCATTCATGTTTTTAAAATTCAAATGCATCAAATGAAATTTATCTATGTAAAATCGCATGTGTTGGCTAAGTTCATTATATGTATGGCTATTATCACAATTAAATATAAAACTACTTTTCAAAGTTTATAAATAGGTAACAATATTTGGAGTGATATTAGATATGAATACATATAGGATTTGCATGTGTTTTTAGCTTAAGCATGTGAACATGAAGCCTTCTTTCCTATATTTTTATATAAATTTACATAAGTTTGAATAGTAATAAGTATATAGTCTGGACTTCCAAGGAATTTGAGGCTTTAAGTAGACCTAATGAGGTCATTTGATTATCTCACTTCCCTATTTAACAAAGGAACATACTTATTTAATTTCATTTCTATGTATATTTGTATTAGAATTTGGATAGATCTTTAAATTACATGTGTAAAAAATTCAACCAAATATAATCTTTTGCATAATTTCTATTCTTGAAATTGTTTATACATTCACATATATTTAAGATAACAAGTATATAGTCTGGACATCCCTGGAATACGAGACTTTAAGTAGCCCCAATGAGGTCATTTGATTATCTCACTTCCCTGGTTTAAACAACAGTACATACTTGTTTACATCTTTTATACATGTGTATGTGTATTTAATTAAAGAATGGGAATCTTCTTTTCTATTAAAAATACAAGCATCCATAACCATTTAAATATATCAAAATGCATAACATGTAGAGATAATCATTTCTTTCCTAAGTTCTTATATTAATTTACATGTGTATGAATGATAATAAATATATAGTCTGGACCTCCCTGGAATATGACACTTTAAGTTGCCCTAAGGAGATCATTTGATTATCTCACTTCCCTCGTTAACAAAGGCATGTACTTATTTACTTTCATTCATATGTATATTTATATTAAAATTTGGATAGAGCTTTAATTTACATGCATAAGTAACTCAATCAAATAAAATGTAATTTCTAAATGTATGCATTCATGATCATTCAAGTGTGCCAAAAATATGTTGTATGTATAGGTACACAAAGTATTAAATCATGTGCATGTTATGGGTGATGAAAAGAAATGACATAACATGTTCTATGTGATTGTAATTAAATTATATTAATCTTAAGATGTCTTTTATATTGAATGGGATCCTTTAAGGTTAACCCAAATATAGGATTAATAAGATATTTAATAAGCCATCCACTAAAGAAAACTAAAATCATAAGAACATACTTTAGAAAGTGGCTTAAGGTAGAGATGAAGGAGGTTAAGTATCTTTCCTCTCTTTATAACACTTAGTTGCTCAGTGTAAACCAAATGAAATAAAGTAAAACTCAAATTAAAATTTTTAAATAATCTAAACAACTTGAAATGAAACCAACCTTCATGTTAACTTAAACAATTTCCAAATTTAAAGAATCCTAACTCTAATGCTTAGTTAGATATACCACATAAAGTCTTAGCACACACGTTAGAAATAAGCCACCACTTCTAGTCTTAAGTTAGGATGGTGTATGTGTGATGTATGTTTTATTTTGTGATGTAATGTTTTAGATTGGATGTTAAGATGTATGACTCATAGACTGGATGTTAGGCCGGTGTTAGTCTAATATTATTTTTTGTAAGAGATTATGCTAACGGGGCCATTGTAAAAATAATTGCTTATGCCTAAGCATAATCCATGTTAGAAAATGGACTTGGTTACCCATGTGGTGCTATGTCTAAATTTTAAACTATAACTGCTTGGGTTTTATGTATGTTTTGCTAAACTCTATTTTACAAATGTAGTTATATTTACTTTTTCAAAAATATAATTTTGTAATAGGAATTCGGATTAGTGCTATGGGGATTAGGAAGAGCAGTGGCTAAAAGGCATAGTCCTGGTCCCTGTGATGCCTTGAAGCAAATCAAAAGAAAGAAAGATGGAAGAAGAATAAATGAAGAATGAAGATTCCCATAGCATGTATTCACTTCTAAATTATAATATTATTTTATAATTTGAGTTTGGCTACCAAATTTTCTCTTTTTTAGGGTGTACGATGGTACCCAGCCGCATCAACCTCTTACTCTTTATAAAATCTATTCATGTTTGATTGATGTTATGTTTAGATTGCATAATATTACAACATGATTTTTATAGTTTCTTAATGATTGATGTTCTGATGTGTGGCCTCGATGCAGTAAGCTCTTAGGATAAAATTATTTTTTACCCCAATTAATAAATCATAACCTCATTTTGAAGCTTAGGTTCTAATTATAAAAACTAAAATATTTAGCTACCCTTTAGCTATATGTTGTATGTCTAACATCATGCATATCATATTAAATCACTCTTGCAAAAATGAGGGCCTCCATTTCAGCACTATAAGGACCGCTTGACCTATGAGAGAAACCCCTTATGATGGAGCTTCACCCTCTTTCCCTTTTTATTTAGATAATAAACAAATTTTATCATGCATTTAGACATAATTATCCTAAAGCCTTTTGTCCAAATGAATGTGTCAAAATTATATAAAAAATTATAAAAATGTTGCACTTTTGACTAAGTCATATGCTCATACCAAGCATGATTTAGTCTCTTAAGGAGTAAGTTTAGGACTCTAACATCTTTCAAATTAAATAACAACTTAAACCATCTTGTAATTTTATAAGACCCCTACATAGATTTAAAGCACAAGAGGTGTTAGCTGGCGGCCACTCCAGGCGGTTGTAAGTCCAATAGAAGTCGGATGGTTTTATTCTCTCTTATAGAGCTAGACCCATATCTCCCCTTTCTGCTTTGATTTAGGTCATGGTTTTAACTTATGTTGGAGCTCCCTAGATTTAGGATCCAAGGTTGCTTATTTCCCTTGAGCTATGAGTATAAATCCTCACCTCTTAGGCATTTCCACAATATTATGTTGATGGATTATAAGCCCTAATAATCTAATAAAATTTTAATTCAAACAAAATAAGTCCTCTCATTTTCAAATATATAAAGCCTCACCATAGGATAGGTTAGAATGCTCACTAGGCTTCCTAGAATCATGGGAATTTTTTACTTATCTTCCTTTGGATTCTAAAATAAGTCTTTACAATTAAACAATCCCACTTGATTTTCCAAAATAGCTAATTTGTTAATAGTCATAACCTCAAAATATTTACAGATAAAGATTAAACACTTTAATTGAGAGTTTTCTTAAGAAATCTTATTTCC